>BQNB010006045.1:0-26873 GCA_026074375.1 Tanacetum coccineum | reverse complement strand
TCGATTCATGGCAGAGGACAAACATCATTATGGCACAATAATCAAATCCTCTCAGTTGACATGACATAATTACCCATGACAAGAGGAATAAGTTCCAAATGGCGTTATAGTCTCTTCATATCTACGATTACACTACCTTCTTTCATTCAACAAAATTGAAATCATATAGTATCAGAAGATGGATGAGGTTATCCTTTCTCAAGTTACAACGGGGGAGGGCGAGTCTTTGACTAAGATGTAGGCGGACTATTCAGGGTATTCCATTGACAATTTATGAACCTTTTCCCAAACCACCCCTAAGATGTCTACACTAAGATGTTTAAAGTTTTGAACCGAAGATACTCGTTTCTATAGTTATGTAAACGTTTCTATAAGTATGATTCAAGCACTTGATAATCATTTCTAAGAGTATGATTCAAGTAAGCACATCAAATTAAAGAATCCAAAAACTACAGTTGCAATTTACATCTAACCTTACTTGTTAACTTCCTAGTATGACACAACGCAAACCAAATTGTTGTAACATTTGATTCGATAATCCTCTACTATTCGATAGTAACCAACACATATTATTGAAATTTAGAGCTTTACGACTCTTTCTCAAAATAAAAGTCCTTGTAAACCAAACTATGTATGTTTAATCCTCTACTATAAGAAATAGTTTTGGAAATATTTTTTTACCTTTTCCACGAGAAGCACTAATGGCAACGCTGTCACCACGCTTTCAGAGATTCTTGTCAATAATTACCCTATGAATCTCTTCCTTAAATACCTCATAGAAGCACTCCCTGCAAATCTTTAACAAACCTAAGTTGTCTCAAATACTACTAAATTTTTTGACTTTTGGATAGAGGGTTCATTTAGTAATGGTCTTTTTAAAACTTCATCCACATAAATCCTATTTCCCATCTCAGACCTCTTCCTATAAAAAAGTCTTACTAAAAGCCACTCACGTTATCATTATCTGAGTTAAGCAATTGACAAATTCTAGTCAATACAAACCTAAAAGCCACTCAATTAAATAGGTCATATAAATTTTAAATAAACACACCTTTAGTTTGGTTGATGTTCTCATCTTCAAACTCCATAGGCTTTTTTACATAAAATAATCCCTAAGCCTGTATAAAACCAATGCATGTTATGATTTTTTATCAATTAAGAGACTTGATCATCAAATTTCAAGAAACCTAAACATCATCACACCGTCAACAACATAAAAACAATAACAAAAAACCAAAACATCATAGCAAAGTTAAAAAGAAAATATCTAATATGAACTAAAAAAAATTCACCTTCAAAATTGTGCTTAGAAACAGACACGTGACTCAAAACTCATATCCAAACATGAAGACCTGCACAATATAGCTTTTGAACTAAAGATCAAACCCTAATAAGTGTAATCCTTAATCGTATTCTAAACATTATACCTTGATTCAATCAAAAAACTTACAGCATTTATAACCAATGGAATCTTCAAAATCATCGTAGAAGGTGCGGTTAATAATAAAAACCTACAATTAAGTAAAAAGTTAATTAGATCAATCAAAATTTGTGAAGAAATACACACATTGTGCTATGACACTATGTGAAATCCCCACCCACCATCCTCATTCCGTTAATCAGATCATTTTTGATGATATTCATCCTAGACGCTCGGTGATCTTTGACGACATAGTTTTTCGTGCTTTTAATTGGTGTAATAGTCGTTGTCATAAGGTGTTTACTTGGGAGAATTGGCTTAAAAATCCCCATCTTATTTCTTTGTAATGTTTCTTTAGCATCTTGCTAGTTTTTTAATAAAATTCCGCCGTTAAAAAAAAAGTTATAAAAGCATAGTCGAGAAATAACAATAATTACCCAATGAGAATATAAATAACGCATTATATCTTTCTAGTATACAGCTGGAATAACAATTTCAAGGCGCCCCATAATATAAAAGCTGATGACCTCTAATTTGTTGATATGATCAGTTTTATTAAAATAGGTAAACCGATTTATTCGATAAACTTATACAATTGAGCTTATAGTTCTGAATACTCGATATTGCATAATTGTAACACACCCAAATTGGGTCGCAGCGGAATAAGGGTCCGGGGCGTGTTACTTCTCAGATCATTAACACAAGATAATATAAGAACGACCAAAAAGTCATTTAAAACTGATACATTGGATTTAATAAAGTATGTTCACAAAGCTCGAAGCTTTACTTGTTTACTTGTTATTATTACAAAGATTTCTAGCCCATAACAGATATACAAAATGTAATGCGACTAAATCTTTAATGCATGACTTCAAAATATAACCACCAATGTATCCTTCGTACCTCGTGCTTAATGACCTCCTAAAAAACATTGCATTTTAAAACGTCAACATAAAGTTGGTGAACTTCATAGGTTTATGTAAATGAATATGCAGGACCGCAAGACTTTCCCCGTGATAATGCAACAGATGCAAACATCACAAAATGTAATTATGTTCTCCTAAGCTCATGACACAAAGTCGTTCATTAAATGAATACAATATAAAAATAGTGCCTACATTCCCCGTTGATGATGTTCAACCCGTAACAATCCAAATCGACATGATATACGTTCGTTTCCAGTGATAGCTAGTCACCCGAACGGGGAGGTCAATCCCAAATAGATCTATCTATAATCATTCGCGCTCATAATTCAGTAATTGACAGTTCATGATTCATGGGCATAGTGGGTTATAGCTACTTAGGCAAAACGTAATCATGATAAAATGTACACTTGCGTCCAATTTGTAAAACATGCATATGTTTCTCACCCCAAAACTTGTAAATGAATAATTGTAAAACATGGGGCTATGAACTCACCTTGAGTGAGTAAATTGATAATAAAATATCCCAAGTAAAAACGTGTCCACCCTAAACGAGCCCGATAGCATCAAGTTAATATAAGTCGAATCATATTCCAAGTACGTTGACTAACAACTACCATATATAATCCTATATAGTTATCATCATACTATCGTTCGGGCTATCATAATTTAAGAGGTCAAAATATCCCAAATAAAAACGCGTCACGCTAACGCCCGAATGCAACCTAGTTAATATAGGTCGAATCAGTATTCAAGTACGTTGTCTAACAACAACCATATATAATCCTATATAGTTATCATCGTACTATCGTTCGGGCTATCATAATTAAGAGGTCATGACATGACGTACGAGGAGTTAGGACACTTTAAATCGTAAATCCAACAACTCGTCAATACGCCATCCGAAGAGGCCTCATTATGAAATTCCCTAGTAATATAGCACTTTGATAACTAATAACATATATATTTCTATATAGCTATATCACCATCTAATCGTTTAAGTGAAATCGTATTTATAAAGTAAAAACGTTTATAATTACGCCTTTAGCAAAAATGACATAACTTTGTCGTTTTAAGTCCGTTTCTCGCGTTTCTTACGCCCACGCTTTCGTATTAAGACGAGTGATCATAATATTGCATTTTTAAGTTTCCGAGATTCTGTTGTGAATAGTGTTTTTACTGTTCATTACAGCTTATAACTTATTAACGCAAAACCCGTAAATGTCGTATCTTATTCGTTATAGCTCCGTTTTTAGCGATTCTTTCGAACACGTTCTCGTAATTGAAAGTTTTATCATATTATTGATGTTTACAAAGTATAAGTTTCTGCCATGAATAGTAACTTTTTATAAAATTTGTTTTATAAAGTATTTAGCGTCGTAAACTCGTAACTAGCGTATCTTCTTCGTTATAAATCGGTTTTTCAAGTTCTTTACATGCCCACGATCCTTGGGACATGTAGTATCTTATAAAATCATAAAACATATGTGTTAAATTCGGACTTCAAACAGACCCTTTTGAATATTTTGCAATAATGTGTTTAAAACTTGTTTTTACAACTTTTTAGCTTAACCACTTTGTTACAAGTCCATTACAATACTTATTATCTTATGTATTACATATAATAAGTCCATTAGTTCATATTTTATCCATGGTTCAAGACAACAAGTCCTCTAACCTCACTTTTAATCACAACTTTATAAAAGAAACCCTAATTTGTACATATTCATTTTTATACTTAACCAAGTGTGTACAAGAGTTATAATTCCATTTTAACATCATAATAGAATCCATATAACATGTAAATAAGTTCACAAAATATTGATAATAAGTAAATATTCATTTTACATATTCAAAAGTATCTTAGATGGTGATTTAACTAAGTAGAACATATGAACACATATAATCATGTAAATGAAAAGATAAAGGTTTGAAGAGGACCTTATGATGAACAATGATGATAGAAAACACAATCTAAACCCTTGTTTAGATTAAGAACCAAAGCTAGCACACTTGAAAACCCTAGTTTTCTTATAAAACCCTAATCTTGCAATATCTTGCTAAAACTTCTTCAAAGCTTAACCAACCCTTCAACTCTTCTTAGAATACCTTAAGTATGATGTATAAACACTAATATGGTGAAAGAAAATCAAGCTATGGATTGTGTAGGTTAAGGTTTTTGAGCCGTGGGCTATTAGAGAGGGAAATGGTAGAGTTTGATTGATTTACACCTTGGAAATGAGATATGTGTGTGATACTTGCTAGATAAGGCCTTATATACTAAGCCAAGGAACCAAAGGAGGAATTCTAGGGCAAGTAGGCAAGTGTATGTAAAGGTGTAAGGCTTGGTCCCCTTGGATAAGCCTTATCCTTAGATATTTAGGAGAGTAGTCATGACCAAGATATTATCTTGGTCCTATCTCACAATATCCGGCCACATATACATAAATAAGATGATATTTTTATTATTTTGTGTATTGGGTATAATCTTGGGTATTCGTTTAAGCGTTGTTAAGTTTTTTTTTCTTTTGTTGGTTAGTTAAATCAGGTATGTTTTTTCTTTAATTTATTTTATCATTTTATGATTCTAGCTATATATTTAGATGTTTGAATATTTCTGTTGTTGATTGATTTAATCAGGTATTTGTACGCCATGGCTGTTATAATTGAGTCGTTGTGATTGTCATCTTCATAATTGACCGGTTGTTTGTTAAAAATTTGTTAAGGTGTCAAGTATGTAATCTACTGTTTCAAATGATTTGTTTTTTCTTTATTTGTGTTTGACTAAAGTACCCTTCACAATTAACAATATCATATTTTTACTTGATTCAATCAGAAAACTTACAACATTTATAACCAATGGAATCTTCAAAATCATCGTAGAAGGTGCGGTTAATAATAAAAACCTACAATTAAGTAAAAAGTTAATTAGATCAATCAAAATTTATGAAGAAGTACACACATTGTGCTATGACACTATGTGAAATCCCCACCCACCATCCTCATTCTGTTAATTACAAATGTCGTTGGTAATATTTTTAAGACTCAGTTATAAAAGCATAGTCGAGAAATAACAATAATTACCCAATGAGAATATAAATAACGCATTATATCTTTCTAGTATACAGATGGAATAACAATTTCAAGGCGCCCCATAATATAAAAGCTGATGACCTCTAATTTGTTCATATGATCAGTTTTATTAAAATAGGTAAACCGATTTATTCGATAAACTTATACAATTGAGCTTATAGTTCTGAATACTCGATATTGCATAATCATTATCAAAACTATCATATGCAAAAAAGAAGTGAGCTTACATTTTCAACAAATAACACATTCAACGGAGGAATAATTTGTTTAGGACATCGCCTAAAATAAATTAAACATATATCATATATGATATTATTGCCTCTTGGTTATAATTAATCATCACGTGCTCCATTTTTGCCCTACAAATGATAATTACACAAACACAATTCATCAAACAGTTCGCGTGTATAAAAAACACACATAATATAAACTACAAAAAAATCATTTTCATCAATCCATATCATCTACTAACAATTAATTTAAGAATGAAAAGAGATGAAACATGTCAAACCTGATTAATCTTCCGCAGCCACATTCTACCTAAAAAATAATTATAAAATAATCAATCAAAATATATCAAGGTGATTTCCCCCAAATTTTATATGGTCCTCGTTAAAAACAAATAAATTATGACATATTTAATCGAAAATTTTCACGTATTTGAATTAAAATAAAATAATTGTAACAAAATCGGCACAAAAAAAAATTACCTTTATTATTTTTCCATCTTGAAGAGTTGACATCATGTAGAAGTGTGATCCATTCCTTGTTTAATATTGTGTGATAGTAACTCTTGCTAAATTTAAGGATTAAGGCAATAATGGCGGTAGAGATTTTGTAGGGGATGAATGAAAATTGATATGTATCGTAAAATTAGGGACTAATGATTGAAATATACTTAAGTGTTACCAAAAATTAAAAAGAGTGTAACACAACTTCTTGTATAAGTATTTTGCAATGATTGCACTTATCAAACGTGAAATGCAATGTGAGGATGACACTGTGTTATTAAATTGCCTAATGCTCAAAGAGTTGTAAAATAAAATAAAATAGATTTACAAACTAAAAAAACGCAAAGAAAACTTTGATATAAAAGGAAACAACATCAGGATTAAAGTTAAGAATAATTTATACGAAATTTTGGACTGTATACAGGTTGTAACCTATGTACGTAAGATGATTTAGTCAAATCCCGATAATTTATAATTGATTGTATATAATTTTCATAAATTTTATTACCTTCATATACTTACCATAATAATTATGTTTACAATCTAGTATAAATACATTTCATATGTCTCCATTGGTTATTCATATACAATCGTTCATCAAGAACTTAAACACAAAACATAAAACACACAACACGTACAAAGGTTGTTCAACAATGATGAGGATTTTGATGCTCGTTATTGCTATCTTAGCAACCTCATGCACAGCCAGAATTGCTCCAACAGCCGTCCCAATGGTTTCACCAACTGCTAGCCCGACACCATCTCCATCCCCCCCCCCCAAAGATCATCCCTACAGCGTCCTAACTGTTTTCACCCAACCGCTAGCCCGACACCATCTCCATCTCACATCCCTACAGCTGTCCCAACGGTTTCACCAACCGCTAGCCCGACACCATCTCCATCTCACATCCCTACACCCGTACCTGCTCCAGCTCAAGCTGTACCTTCTCCTTCTCCATCACCAAAAACCGTGCCATTGTCACCAGCACCATCTTCTCATGTTTCTCCTACTACCTCTGCTCCATCAACAAGTCCCTCATCTGCTCCATCACCAAAAACCTCGTGCCATCTCACCACACCAACCTTCTCATGTTTCTCTACTACACTATTTTTGTTGTTGGCTCCATCACCCACAACCGCGGATTGTCCAACCAAGTGCACCTTGCTAATCGGCTGTGACTGTTTTTGAACTACACTCCTGTTATGCGCATTTGTTTTTGGTCGCTTTGATGTGAAGATCATCGGATTAGTCAAAGGACGTAGAAGATTCTTTTTTTGTTTGTTTTTTCAGTTTTGGTTTCTACTACTTTTATTTCTTTTGATTATTAATTATTTATTATTAAGTTACTTATTAATTTAATTTATTGGTAAAGTAATGTTTTAATTTGATATTATTAGTAAATTGTTAAACGTTATACTAGATTTTAAATTGTTTGTTGTTCTATTTAGTGATTCTACTTAATCAATATTCTTTAGTTAGCCCAAACTCGATTGTGGATGTATGTAGTCCCTAGGTTGATGGATACTAGTTTTCATTATTTACCAATTAACAAATCAAATATATATTTATCTTCAAGATATGTCACTTAACAATCTACATAAATGAGTAAACGGCGTCAAGGTTGAGACAACCATAGATGCAACCATCCCCGTTCAGGAAATGAAGAATGGGAGGAGAAAAAAACGTAATCAAAGCACAAGATAATAGTAATTGCACCTCGACTTATAGTAACCGCACCTCTCCACAAAAACAACGAAATCAAAGCACAAGATAATAGTAAATCAATTAAAGAACAGTGACAGAAAACCCTAAGAAGCGATTTGTAAAGGACCCAAAAACTAAAAACCCTAATCGTCTTAAAAACTTAACCTAATAGTGATTTGTATTAAAGAAAGATCAAACAAAGGAGTTTTGCCATACTCAGTAACAGGACCGGAGATTAGAAAGAGTTTTGCATGTTCTTCGCATTCAGCGTGGTTATCGGCTCTTGTTTAATCACATCAGAATGTTTCTTCGTAGCGAGAGGATACACTTAGGTAAGTGACATTGCTCCGTAAACTAGAATTGACCAAATATGATCATAATAAATACAATCATGAGGTGTGTATTAGTGTACCCTCCAAATGGATTTGGCACCCCTACCTTTTATTTATTTTTTTGCTGTTTTGCTGCTGTGAAAATAAATTTGTTGGAGCTTTAAGTGATGTATTGTTCGGTTGTTCTTGTCTAGGTATGCTCCTTTTTACTGAATTTTAGTTGTTTGGTGGAAAAAGTGCATTTCTACAATGAAGTAACAGCTAAAAGAATTCCCTGTTTTACAGTAGGCCACATATTGAGAGTGCATAATACAACAGCACAGCTAATGCTTAATACATTTTATGATCTAAGCTACCTTAACTTGACCATTTACGGGATTGATTATTAGATAAAATGTGTCTGTAATGGACAAGAACCAGAAAAAAAAGTACAAGACAAAAGAACAATAGTCTTTAATTGAAAAAACTTATGCATTTTGTCCAGATTTTTTTTTATATATTCAGTCTTAAATGTTTTGTTTGCGTAAAGGTGCACCCATGGAGGTAAATATATCACACAGAACATGACAAAAAATTATCACAACTCTTGACCTGTCACACCGATTCTCTTCAAAACGCGGTCAATAAGTTTGCTGCAGTTGATAGTTATGGTTCCAAAACTTGTGGTTTGCAGTTGATCCCTCAACATCTCACCTTATGATAGATATGGTTAGAACTCTCAACTGAACCTCTTTTATTTATTTTTCCTTGTTGTTCCACTCATAGAACCTGGCAAAAGATTATTGGTCATCAGAGAAGAAGCTGCTATGAGAAGTACGTGTTGATCATGAACTTGAACAAGTTAACGGTTACATTTTTTCTCCAAGATTAAGCTCT
This sequence comes from Tanacetum coccineum, assembly GCA_026074375.1. Classification (NCBI taxonomy): domain Eukaryota; kingdom Viridiplantae; phylum Streptophyta; class Magnoliopsida; order Asterales; family Asteraceae; genus Tanacetum; species Tanacetum coccineum. Next base: position 17,793 of record BQNB010006045.1, on the reverse strand, counting down.
TTACATTGCCCTGTCAGTCATTTTTACCAAAACCACATATTAAGTGACCACCTAGCCACGATGCTCATGGTTCTTAGGTAAGTGGTTGGTACTAAAAAGGATGACAAGAAGCCGTCACCCAAGGTGTAATGTCTACGAAATATGCATCATGGCAATACACAACCAAAAATGTGTGACCTAGCCCATTAGACGTGGTGCATATGGTAAGGAAGAACTTGACAATATCATGGAACCATGAGTGCCGGGCAGTTAAGCTACAACGGGGTTAAGGCTGAGCCAATGCACTTCTTGTGGTTCTACAGTCTCATGGATATTATTAGCAATGTTGAGCTACTGTAGTTTTGGGTACTTATACGCCATTAAAAAGGATTAGTTTTCAGTCCATTACCATAGCGCATAATTAGGTGAAAGCTTAACAACATAATAACGTTAAGCACATGATATGGTATATTTGTAACGAGTGTATAAACAAAATAGGTAAATGGTACTCCCTCCATCTTAAAATTAATTAAAGTATACATTTTCATTTTTGGATATCCCAAAATAATAGTCTTTTGTGGGTAGGGATGATATTTGACCGGTTGAGGAGTGTAACGATTCCGCTATTCCTAAACAGTTTATTTTTTTTGTCTCTTGACAATAGTTTAAGACAGGAGGTAGTACTTAATTAGAAAAGTTAAAATATTTACAGCCGATCCAAAATCGAGTCTAGATCGACCGCGTCAAATAACTTATGAATATAAGCAAAGAAGCCAAGTTGTTTTGAATTGGCTATAAAATAACCAAAATGTTAAATATGCTTAATAGATTTATAATAAGCTTAAGAAAGGTGCTTATTAAACCCCTAAATAACCTCATAATTTTAAGCTTACGAAAACACTTAAATGAGCTTATTTTTGCTATACAAGCTTAAACAAACTCTTTAAATGACGAGTGCCATTTTTAGTGAAATGGTTAAGGATATGGAAGTCCAATTTGACATGACTGTGGGATAGAAAACGGTTTTTGAGTGTTTACGCGCATCACATGCTCATGATTTCCTACTAGCTATCCTTATAGACGGGCTCGATCAACATACTTCACCAGTCGAATACCGCACTATTCCTAAGTATCGCCTTATGATTCCGTTATTTTCGGTTAATGGGATATGCCCTGTTTGTCGCAAGGCATGCTTTGATTCCTTTGGGGAACATGCGGTTCATTGTAAAGAGCTACCAGGCTTCAAGTACTGAGAATATATGGTTAAGAACGTTCTTTTTTACTTATGTAGCCGTGCCGAGATCTCCGCCAACAATGAAGCACCTGTGAACTTTCTGACTGAACCGTCAGACGGAAGATCCACATTCTGACTGACGTTTTGGTTTTTGGATTGGTTGGAGGGAAACATGCGTGCGTGGATCTGACCGGGGTTTCTCCTCTTGTGGGGTTGAGTAGTCGGGGTTTTACAGTGGGTCAGGCTTGCTTTAAAATCCGTCTCATGCAAAGTGACAAAACATGAGAAAACATGCATTAAAAATCAACACGTGTTTATTCCTTTCGCGTTTGATATATTTGGTTTCTATGCACTTGAGGCGGTGGAGCTACTCAATAGATTTCAGCGTTATGAACAATAATGTTATGACGTCTAGATCTACAAATGTGGTTTTTTCATAAGATTAGCTTTGCAATCCAAAAAGGTTAGCGATACAGCTTATTGCTCGTTTGCCTTCTACAGAATGTAAATAATAAGTTGTTAAATATAATAATTTACTTAAAAAAGAAAGACTTTTTTAATCAAACAAAGTTGGTTTCTTCAATAAAGTTATTTTTTGCTACTAAACTAATAATATAAAATTATTGTTAAAAAAATATTTTTGTCACACTAGAAGAAATACTTTTTGATATTTCAAATGAAAAAATATTATCTATAAGACATACTTTTCCATATTTAAAAATATAAAAGTTAGAACTTATACAAGTTATTGTCAACTATGTGTTTTGGTAGATTAATTTTGTTATAATTTTAATCTAACAAATCTCAATGTCACCAACAAATAACATTTTTAAAGAGTTTTTCCGGTAAATTTTATTACTGGAAAAACAGTTAAGTACAAAGGATAAGGGTAAGTCTCACATCTTCGTCCGAGGCAAAACTACTTCCTTAAAGGAAGGTACACAAAATAACTAGATTAAAAAAGAAACAAGAATAACTTATTTCTTCCTACGACCTCTAATTTGATATCAAAATTATCGCATATATCATGAATCTTGTCAGGATTATATCCGGGCCTTCAAACATATCATTGTCGTATGGGTCGAAATCTTAGTCACTATTCACAAAAAAAATCCGTCCATTGTTCCAACAGACTATGAGTATCATAGCGAACCTTCCCTGAAGCCAGAAAATTTGTCATATCGCTATCAACTGATGCAACTTCATCCTCACTATCATAATCACCCAAAGAATCAACTTGTTTCAAAGGTTTACCCTTATCATCTACAAGGATAACCTTCCCATCAATAATAAGTCTTTCCATTTTATTAATATTTTCAATAATAAGAGTCGTACTAGTACTATTAGATTTCACATTCCAGAATAAGGATCCACTAGAATTGACCTTCTAACTAGCCAGATTGGAAGTCCCACCATTTGTACCCAAATCAACATCATTTTAAACCGAATTAAGCACATTAAATGGGTTTGAATTACTAACATCTATTGTAGGCTCGACATCTTTTTTCTTATTACTACTAGTGTTACATTGTTCTTTTTAGAAACCTGTCTATACACTTGTTTAGCTGGTTTAAATCCTACTTTAGGAGTAACCGGAACACCCCTAGGAGTTTGGTTAGGCTTCTTCATGTTCTTCACCACATCTGAGTCAATATTCTTAGGACACTCATCCTGAATATAACCAAAAACCTTGCAACAAGCACATCTGGGAGGTTTCCATTCATACCCAACACGAACATTACACATATAAAATCCTTCCTCAACAAGTTTAGGCATAGCCACCACAATATTATCTTTCAACTCCACATTAGCCCGAACCTCAATCAATGCTTTAGCATATCTTGACATACCTTATGATTGAATGTACATGTCAGATGTATAAGAATCAAGCATCAAAAAACCATCCTCGCTAAATGCAGTCACAGGGACACCATGAAGTTTAACCCATACCGGGACATTGCCCACATCTTCTTTCAATAAGTTCAGATCCGGGTTCCACTTTTTCAGAATAAGCGGATTGTTGCGAATAAACTATGGACCATTTTCAAGCATCGCATCTAAACCCTTCATAGAGCTAAACTGGAAGGAGAATAGATTTAACCAGTCCAAATTTATCCCAAGTGTTCCTAAGATAGTTAGCAACAACGGGGTATGCCACACGCTTTCCTAAAAAGAAAACGTATGCGGTATTAGCAAATCGTTCACTAATAGCTCTAATAGACTCCACCAGAACAACCACATCAACCCTATTTCCCCCGGTGTAAATAAATTACAAAAAATTATAGCCTTCCTACTCGGTCCACCGGTAAATAAATTAGCATAAGAAGTACCTTTATCCGGATTAACAGTAAAGTTACTAGGTGTCTCCCTAACATTCTCAACATGCAGATTATCATGATCGGCCTTACCCGCATTCGCTTGTTTTGTACCAGAATCGTAACAGATGGTGTGACACCATCTTTAACAAATGGTGCGACACCATTCGTTTCCTTAACAGATGGTGCGTCACCATTCTTCTCCTTAACACCTCTCCCACCCCACTCCATTTTTGGCTGAAAAAACCTCGCTCCATTCGAACCCTACGAACGAAAAATTAACAACCAAGATCCTAAGTAACCCTAATCGTCCAAAATTGGAACGAAGAAAGAAACCAAGATAAAGGACAACTTGGATCGGTTTAATACGTAAATCAGCTCAGGCAAACATTCCACAACCAAGGAACATACGATTATATAAGTGATTATCACAAAACCCTAAAACCGGATAAACCCTCGACGATCAAACAAGAACGACCAGGATAGATTCGTTATAGGGATGATTATATAACTATATGTTAAGTCCTTTCTTTATATGTTTTAATGTTGATCCAATAAATTAGACACCCGTAATATGTAGATTGGTCCATGTTACATTGATCTAATGGTTATTGGTGGAGCCTTAGAAAGAAGAATATTATAAATTTTCGCAACTGTATGGTTGGTAGTGTTAACACTGCCTACAATTTATTTATTTTGCTCCTACCGATATGTACGTAATTTTTATAAATCATATCAGTAATTATACCCTTTTTTAATTATAAACCGAGCATTTCATCGGTACATTGGGTTTTAATGTATCATTAATGCTTACTTAAGTGTGGTAGTTTAAGTTTCTTAGGGGGTAATGCACCGCAAAATATCCTAGCAATTATTACAAATCATTTGAGAAAATGAGTGATAATGAAATTGTTTTTCCGAAGATGCTTTTTAGTTTGCACCTTTAAACTAAAAACTCATGACCGGAAACATAAAGGCGTCGTGCTTTCTTTCCTATTTACTAATATGTATGTACTTTAATTAGACTTTAGGTACCCTACACTTTGAAAGTTGTTTTCAAAACTTTATAATTAACACTGACAGAGCTAGCATATTTATTCCTATTTACACCACTTAGGTTGCCTTAAATCAACTATTGTTCATGAGAACTTGATACAATTCCGCATAATCAAATGCTTTTTCTCCAAATTCTATAGGGCTTAAATAAATACCTTACATAGGGAAACAAATTAACAAACATAGATTTTTGGCATTTGTGTTTATGTGGAAGTTGCATTGAGTCATTCTTTTCAATCTCTTATCAAATGTAATCGTTTTTTTTCTTTTGTTGGTTATTTAAATCAGGTATGTGTTTTTTTCTTTAATTATTTATATTTTTTATCAATTAAGAGACTTGATCATAAATTTCAAGAAACCTAAACATCATCACACCGTCAACAACATAAAAACAATAACAAAAAACCAAAACATCATAGCAAAACTAAAAAAAATTCACCTTCAAAATTGTGCTTAGAAACAGACACGTGACTCAAAACTCATATCCAAACATGAAGGCCTGCACAATATAGCTTTTGAACTAAAGATCAAACCCTAATAAGTGTAATCCTTAATCGTATTCATTATACCTTGATTCAATCAGAAAACTTACAGCATTTATAACCAATGGAATCTTCAAAATCATCGTAGAAGGAGCGGTTAATAATAAAAACCTACAATTAAGTAAAAAGTTAATTAGATCAATCAAAATTTGTGAAGAAGTACACACATTGTGCTATGACACTATGTGAAATCCCCACCCACCATCCTCATTCTGTTAATTATAGATGTCGTTGTTAATATTTTAAGACTTTCAGTTATAAAAGCATAGTCGAGAAATAACAATAATTACCCAATGAGAATATAAATAACGCATTATATCTTTCTAGTATATAGCTGGAATAACAATTTCAAGGTGCCCCATAATATAAAATTTGTTGATATGATCAGTTTTATTAAAATAGGTAAAACGATTTATTCGATAACTTATACTATTGAGCTTACACTTTTGAATACTCGATATTGCATAATCATTATCAAAACTATCATATGCAAAAAAGAAGTGAGCTTACATTTTCAACAAATAACACATTCAACGGAGGAATAATTTGTTTAGGACATCGCCTAAAATAAATTAAACATATCTTTTACTTAGTAAAAGAAAACGAAAAATGGGGACTTTTGCATTTCAGAAAAAAAAATTCCTAATTAGGTATGATGCTTCAAATTTTTTATTATTTTTGAATATATGTTTAATTAAAAAGCTTAAATACTTCTAAAATTGATATTATTTTGGTGGAGAAATCTGATAAAGAAAAAAAAACACATAAAAATATATGTGTCAAATTTATAAAAACAAAAACTTGAAAAAAAGAGGAGGTAATTAATAAAACTTTAGTGGTTTAATTTTAAATAAATTGTATAGAGTTAAGTGTAAATTTATAAATTTAAAAATTTTATTATGACTTTAAAAAAAAAAAATAACCCATTAAACTTTCATAACTTATAAAACAGAAAAAATAAAAATTATAAATATATTTAAAAAACATAATATACAAGCCTCGTGCGTGCACGGGGATTAAAACTAGTATCATATATGATATTATTGCCTCTTGGTTATAATTAATCATCACGTGCTCCATTTTTGCCATACAAATGATAATTACACGAACACAATTCATCAAACAGTTCGCGTGTATAAAAAACACACATAATATAAACTACAAAATAATCATTTTCATCAATCCATATCATCTACTAACAATTAATTTAAGAATGAAAAGAGATGAAACATGTCAAACCTGATTAATCTTCCACAGCCACATTCTACCTAAAAAATAATTATAACATAATCAATCAAAATATATCAAGGTGATTTCCCCCAAATTTTATATGGTCCTCGTTAAAAACAAATAAATTATGACATACTCAATCGAAAATTTTCACGTATTTGAATTAAAATAAAATAATTGTAACAAAATCGGCACAAAAATTAGAAAAAATTACCTTTATTAATTCCCATCTTGAAGAGTTGACATCATGTACAAGTGTGATCCATTCCTTGTTTAATATTGTGTGATTGTAACTCTTGCTAAATTTAAGGATTAAGGCAATAATGGCGGTAGAAATTTTGTAGGGGATGAATGAAAATTGATATGTATCGTAAAATTAGGGACTCAGGGCAGTAATGATTTTGAAATTAACACTACAAGAAAAAGTAGAACAGGGGACGAAGTTTTCCCGGGCGACATTTGTCGTCCGGGAAAACCCACTAAACGACAAAAGTCTGTCCGACGTGGCACAAATTCTGATAGACTTTTTAGTCAAAGTTAGAAGAAGTTTTCCCGGGCGACATGTCGCCCGGGATCGGTTGGTATAAAATTTGACCAAAACATCAACGAAAATCTTGACGGCAATTTTTCCCGCTCAGCTTTCCCGGGCGACATGTCGCCCAGGAAAGTTTTTATTAAAAAAAATAATTCACGTGAATGTTTAAGGGTTGTGATTAGTGTAATAACGTGTTTTAAAATTTCTCGTACGACAGGTTTGTCCGAGAAATCTTTTTTAAATAATAAATTACACAGTTTTTTTTAATAAATAATAAAACTGTATTTTTTTTAATAAAACCTTTCCCGGGCGACATGTCGCCCGGGAAACCTTTAATAATAAATTACACAGTTTTTAATATATATAAAACTGTATTTTTTTTAATAAAACCTTTCCCGGGCGACATGTCGCCCGGGAAACATTTTAATAAAAAAATATACAGTTTTTAAATCAGTATTGTTTAAGAATAGTATTTTATCATTATATATTTTATTTATAAATAATTATTATATATTGATAAATAATAACGATCTAAGAAAACACTTCGTTTTTTCTTGGTTCGTCAGGAATGCACTACCTTCTATAATTGAACATGATATACCGTATACTTTTTCAAGATGCACATTCGTCAAGTAACACAAAAACAAACATTCATTTAGTTAAATATTATACATACCACTTGTAGTAACACAAGCGAGGTCTAAGACCGATAATCATACGTGAGTTACAAACAGACACTTAAACATATTAGACTGATAATCATACGAGACTTACAAACAGACACTTAAAGCATACGAATTACATTCCAAATGACAAACTTTTCCAAATCAAGTTTTCCCATGTCATTGTAAACTTCGTGAAGTAGTGCAGCTGAATTAAGTGTGTGTTGTTCCGGATTCTTATACATTTCTAACATTGCCTCGAGTACCGTTATCTTATCAAGCAAGTGCTTGCAGTTTGAGCACTCTGCATTTCTTAAAGCTCCTGGAGAATAAATTAGAGTCGATATGATAACTGGAGAATAAATTTGAGTCGTTGAAGCTCCTGGAGAATCAATTGGAGTCGATGAAGATCCTGGAGAATGAATTGGAGTCATTGAAGCTCCAAGAGAACCAACCAGGAGACGGACTCGTTCCTCTTTCCATAAAAAAAATTACATCCGAAAGTGTCTTCGAGAGGCTGTTAAAGATAAAAAGCGAATAAGTTTTACCAACTATACCACCGTATTTATAAATAACACAAAAAAAGCATGTGATTGTTTTCACCTTTGATGCGTGGACATGCATAGTAAAGTTTTTACACGGTTTTAGGTTTATAACGACTCTCAGCAAAAAACTACATCTCCGGATCCACAAGGACACGCAAAAGATTCATATGGCACCATCTTCACCATAATAGCAGTGTGATATGTTTGTGGTTGTGATGGTAAGAATGTGTGTGATTTGTGGGTGATTGTGAGGATAATATATGCTTTTATGGTTAAAAAATAGTTTTTTGGAGGGAGAATTTGGCGGGAGTATTTGGAGGGATTTTTTAGCATATCGACTCATCCGTTGAACATCTAATGTACAACGATAGCATATCGACTCATCCGTTGAACATCTAATGTACAACGATAGCATATCGACTCATCCGTTGAACATCTAATGTACAACGATAGCATATCGACTCATCCGTTGAACATCTAATGTACAACGATAGTATATCGACTCATCCGTTGAACATCTAATGTACAACGACAACATATCGACTCATCCGTTGAACATCTAATGTACAACGATAGCATATCGACTCATCCGTTGAACATCTAATGTACAACGATAGCATATCGACTCATCTGTTGAACATCTAATGTACAACGATAGTATATCGACTCATCCGTTGAACATCTAATGTACAACGACAACATATCGACTCATCCGTTAAACATCTAATGTACAACGACAACATATCGACTCATCCGTTAAACATCTAATGTACAACGATAACATATCGACTCATCCGTTGAACATCTAATGTACAACGATAACATATCGACTCATCCGTTAAACATCTAATGTACAACAATAGCATATCGACTCATCCGTTGAACATCTAATGTACAACGATAACATATCGACTCATCCGTTAAACATCTAATGTACAACGATAACATATCGACTCATCCGTTGAACATCTAATGTACAACGATAGCATATCGACTCATCCGTTGAACATCTAATGTACAACAATAGCATATCGACTCATCCGTTGAACATCTAATGTACAACGATAGCATATCGACTCATCCGTTGAACATCTAATGTACAACGATAGCATATCGACTCATCCGTTGAACATCTAATGTACAACGATAGCATATCGACTCATCCGTTAACATCTAATGTATAAACGATACCACATCGACTCATCCGTAGAACATCTAATGCCAACAACAAAATAACGACCATCCGTTGAACATCTAATGGTATAACGATTGCATATCACTCATTTCGTTGAACTTCCAATGTACAAGACAACATGTCGACTCATCCGTTTAAAAATCTATGTACAACGATATTATAGCGACACATCCGTTGAACATCTAATTACAACGATAGTATAATCGACTCATCCTTTGTTTTTTTTTTTTTGAACATCTATTGTACAACGACAACATATCACTCATCCTTAAGCATCTAAGGTACAACGAGAGCAATATCGACTCATCCGTTGAACATCTAATGTACAACGATAGCATATCGACTCATCCGTTGAACATCTAATGTACAACGATAGCATATCGACTCATCCGTTGAACATCTAATGTACAACGACAATATATCGACTCATCCGTTGAACATCTAATGTACAACGACAATAAATTATGACATACTTAATCGAAAATTTTCACGTATTTGAATTAAAATAAAATAATTGTAACAAAATCGGCACAAAAATTAAAAAAAAATTACCTTTATTAATTCCCATCTTGAAGAGTTGACATCATGTAGAAGTGTGATCCATTCCTTGTTTAATATTGTGTGATAGTAACTCTTGCTAAATTTAAGGATTAAGGCAATAATGGCGGTAGAGATTTTGTAGGGGATGAATGAAAATTGATATGTATCGTAAAATTAGGGACTCAGAGCAGTAATGATTTTGAAATTACTTTAACTGTTACCAAAATTAAAAAGAGTGTAACACAACTTCTTGTATAAGTATTTTGCAATGATTGCACTTACCAAACGTGAAATGCAACGTGAGGATGACACGTTGGATTTATTAAATGCCGATGCTTCAAAGAGTTGTAAAATAAAATAAAATAGATTTACAAACTAAAAAAACACAAAGAAAACCTTGATATAAAAGGAAACAACATCATGATTAAAGTTAAGAATATTCTATATAAATTTTTTGACTATATACAGGTTGTAACCTATGTACGTAAGATGATTTAGTCAAATCCCTATAATTTATAATTGATTGTATATAATTTTCATAAATTTTATTACCTTCATATACTTACCATAATAATTATGTTTACAATCTAGTATAAATACATTTCATATGTCTCCATTGGTTATTCATATACAATCGTTCATCAAGAACTTAAACACAAAACATAAAACACACAACACGTACAAAGGTTGTTCAACAATGATGAGGATTTTGATGCTCGTTATTGCTATCTTAGCAACCTCATGCACAGCCAGAATGGCTCCAACAGCCGTCCCAACGGTTTCACCAACTGCTAGCCCGACACCATCTCCATCTCACATCCCTACAGCTGTCCCAACGGTTTCACCAACCTCTAGCCCGACACCATCTCTATCTCACATCCCAACACCCGTACCTGCTCCAGCTCAAGCTGTACCTTCTCCTTCTCCATCACCAAAAACCGCGCCATTGTCACCAGCACCATCTCATATGTTTCTCCTACTACCGATCTGCTCCATCAACAAGTCCCTCACTGCTCATCACCAAAACCGTGCCAATCCGTCACCAAGCACCACTCTCATGTTTCTCCTACTACACCTTCTCCATCACCTCAACCGCTGATGTTCCAACAAGTGAACCTTTGCTAATCGGCTGTGACTGTTGGAACTACACTCGTGTTGCTGCATTTGTTTTGGTCGCTTTGATGTGAAGATCATCGGATTAGACAAAGGACGTAGAAGATTTTTTTTTTGTTTTTTTAGTTTTTGGTTATCTACTAGCTTGTTATTTTCTTTTGATTATTTAATTATTTATTATTAGTTACTTGTTAATTTAATTTATTGGTTAAAGTAATGTTTTATTTAGTCTTATTAGTTATGTTAAACGTTAGTTACTAGCTTTTAATTGTTTGTTGTTCTATTTAGTGATTCTACTTAATCAATATTCTTTAGTTAGCCCAAACTCGATTGTGGATGTATGTAGTCCCTAGGTTGATGGATACTAGTTTTCATTATTTACCAATTAACAAATCAAATATATATTTATCTTCAAGATATGTCACTTAACAATCTACATAAATGAGTAAACGGCATCAAGGTTGAGACAACCATAGATGCAACCATCCCCGTTCAGGAAATGAAGAATGGGAGGAGAAAAAAACGTAATCAAAGCACAAGATAATAGTAATTGCACCTCGACTTATAGTAACCGCACCTCTCCACAAAAACAACGAAATCAAAGCACAAGATAATAGTAAATCAATTAAAGAACAGTGACAGAAAACCCTAAGAAGCGATTTGTAAAGGACCCTAAAACTAAAAACCCTAATCGTCTTCAAAACTTAACCTAATAGTGATTTGTATTAAAGAAAGATCAAACAAAGGAGTCTTGACATACTCAGTAACAGGACCGGAGATTAGAAAGAGTTTTGCATGTTATTCGCATTCAGCGTGTTATATGGCTGCTTGTTTATTCACATTCAGCATGTTTCTTCGTAATGCGAGAGGATGGACTTGGTAATACATGCTCCCGTAAACTAGAAATTGACCAAATATGATCATAGAAATACAATGAATGAGCTGTTATTGGTACCCCAAATGGATTGTGGCACCCCTACCTTACTTTATTTATTTTTTGCTGCTGTGAAAATAAATTTGTTGGAGCTTTAAGTGATGTATTGTTCGGTTGTTCTTGTCTAGGTATGCTCCTTTTTACTGAATTTTAGTTGTTTGGTGGAAAAAGTGCATTTCTACAATGAAGTAACAGCTTAATAAGATTCCTGTAAATGATCTTGTTGAAAGGATTTACATGATAGGCCACTATTGAGAAGTGCATAACCACAGCAGCACAGGTAATGTCTAATTTATTTTTATGTTTAAGCTACCTTTGACCATTTACGGGATTGATTATTAGATAAAATGTGTCTGTCATGGCCAAGAAAAAAAAATACCAAGACAAAAGAACAATAGACTTAAATTGAAAAAACTTATGCATTTTGTCCAGTTTTTTTATATATTCAGTGTCTTTAATGTTTTTATATATTCAGTGTCTTTAATGTTTTATTTGCGTAGAGGTGCACCCATGGAGTTAAATATATCACACAGAACAAGACAAGAAATTCTCACAAACTGACACACCGAATCTCTTCAAAACGCGGTCAATAAGTTTGCTGCAGTTGATAGTTATGGTTAGTTAATTAACTCTTAATCCCTCAATATCTTACCTTATTATAGTATTAGAGGATAAATTAGTTGGCCCAAGCCCGGTCTGTGGGTTTTGGGTTCATTAGGGTGCTACGTTTGTAATCTATAAATAGTGATGGATAATAAAGTATTATCTACAGGGTATCATCATTTAACATGGTATCAGAGCGGGTCTGATCCTCAGACCTAAGTGGCTAAGTTGAGCCGCCTTTGTGACACCCGTCAAACCCTAGCCGTCACCCTCTAACCCATTAACAAAAAAAAAAAAAATCGAACCAAGATCTGTAGTCAACCTCCATATTTTATTCGTTAGCTTTTTTGTTTCGCATTTAATCACTTTCAAGAATCATATTACTGTGCATGGATCAAAAATCTCCTGCATAAATACCAAACTTCACAACCTCACGTATAATATATTGATTATATTGATAATACGTGCATGTTTCATGTTGATTTTTTTAAGGATACTCTGGTTTATCATGGCCCGAGATACTGTGGTTTATCTTGTATGAAAAGATGATACTTTGGTTTATCCTCGTTCGGGATACTTTGGTTTATCCGGTTTGAAAAGAGGATACTTTGGTTTATCCTGGTTCAGGATACTTTGGTTTATCCCGTATGATACAATGGGTTATCAGTTCGTGACTTTTTGTTTCGAAGATGAGTCTTCGCTTGCTGTCAGATGTCTTCATCAAATAACTAGTTATTGCTTTAATGACTTATTTTGTTTTCTGCTCGAGTCTGAGCTTTCGCCATTTCGCCGCTCGGACTGCGAGGAATTATTAGAGGATAAATTAGTTGGCCCAAGTGCGGTCTGTGGGCTTTGGGTCCATTAAGGTGCTACCTTTGTAATCTATAAATAGTGATGGATAATAAAGTATCACACGGAACATGATCTGGCACCCATGGAGGTAAATATATCACATGGAACATGATCTGGCACACCGAATCTCTTTATTTTTGTCAGACCATGTTTCGATGTGGTTTTTCAATAGCTAAATGGGTTATTTGAGGTTGAGTTACATACTTCAAGCTAGCAAGAACCTCAAAAAAGGATTATCTTTTAGAAGAATTCATCGTGCTATCGCTTTTGTGGATTTATAATCATGAAGAAATGATGATTATTAATAGGTTTATGTTTTGGTGACTCAATTTGCGTTTGTATCGAAAAATTATAATTTTATCTAGCTTCTTGCTAGCTATTATTAATAAACTAATTGCCGTTAAAAAAACACTGAATCTCTTCAAAAACACGATCAATAAGTTTGCTGCAGTTGATAAATATGGTCAGTTCCAAAACTTGTGGTCTGTAGTTGATCCCTCAAAATCTCACCTTATGATAGATATAGTTAGAACTCTTAACTAAACCTATTTTATTTATTTTTCTTTGTTGTTCCACTCATAGAACCTGGCAAAAGATTATTGGTCATCTGAGTACTTCTTAGAGTTCAAAGAAGCTGCTAGGAGAAGTAGGTGTTGATCATGAACTTAACAGTTACATTTTTTCTCCAAGATTAAGCTCTTTACATTGCCATGACAGTCCTTTTTACCAAGACCATATTTTAAGTGACCACCTAGCCACGAAGCCCATGGTTCTTATCAGTGGCGGAACCAGGAAGTTAGAGGACGGGGGGCAAAAAAAAATCTTAACAAAAGTCGTTTTGCACACAAAGATGAAGACGGAGATATAAGGTTTTTACACTGTTTTGCTTTAACGTGGGGGGCAATTTGATTTTGTGGTGGGGTGCACTTTAAAAAAAAGGTCAATTTTACACTAAAAAACGATGTTTTTTGGCGAATTATGGAGGGCACCGCCACCCCCTACTTACAAAGTGCTTCCGCCCCTGGTTCTTATGTAAGTGGTTTGTACTAAAAAAGACAAGAAGCCGTCACCCAAGGTATAATGTCTACGAAATCTACATCATGGCAATACCAATACGCAAAACCAGAACAATTGGGGTGGTGGACCCCTAAAACCCATTAGCCGTTGGATGGGGCATATGGGTAAGGAAAGAAACTTAGACTATCCCTCCAAGGGAACCACGAGTGTCCCCCCCCCCGGGGCCCAGTTAAAAGCTTATGGTGCACATCTTTCGGTGCTAAAGGCTTGAGCACCAAATACAAACTTCATGTGGATTCCTACAATCTCCATAGGGTATCATTAATTTAATGTTAGAGCTACTGTTAAGTTTTTAATGTAGAGCTACTGTAGTTATTGGGTACTTATACGTCATTAAAAAGGTTTACTCTAGTTTTCAGTCCATTACCATAGCAATAATTAGGTGAAAGGTTAACAACAGAATAACGTTAAGCACATGATATGGTAAATTTGTAACGAATGTATAAACAAAATGGGTAAATGGTACTCCCATCGTCTAAAAATTAAAGTTCACATTTTCATTTTGGGATATCCCAAAATAATACAGTAATTTTTTATGGGTGGGGATGATATTTTATCGGTTGAAGAGTGCAATGATTCCGCTCTTTCTAAACTGTGTATTTTTTTTCTTTTGATAATAATTTAAGACGGGAGGTAGTACTTTATTTGGAAAGTTAAAATATTTACAACCGATCAAAAATCAGGTCAAGATAGACCGGAGCAAATAGCTTATGAATATAAGTAAAGAAGCCAAGTTGTTTGAATTGGCTATAAAATAACCAAAATGTTAAATATGCTTAATGGATCTATAATAAGCTTAATATGTTTATTAAACCCCTAAATAAGCTCATAATTTTTTAAGCTTATAAGCTTACAAAAACACTTAATTGAGCTTATTTTTGCTATACAAGCTTAAACAAACACTTTAAACGACAAGTGCATTTTTTAGCGAAATAGTTAAGGATATGGAAGTCCACTTTGACATGACTGTGAGACGGAAAGCGGTTTTTGAGTGTTTACGTGCACCACATGCTCAGGATTTCCTACTAGCTATCCCTATAGACGGGCACGGTCAATATATGTCACCAGTAGAATAGCGCACTATCCTTAAGTATCGCCTCATGATTCAATTATTTCTAGTTGATGCGATATGCCCTGTTTGTCGCACGGCATGTTTGGATTGCTTTGAGGAACATGCGGTTCATTGTAAAGAGCTTTCAAACTTCAGTACCGACACGATATGGTTAGGGACGTTCTTTTTGACATATGTAGGAGTGCCGAGATCTCCGTCAAGAAAGATGCACCTGTTGTAACAATCCGCATTTTAGGGTCATTCAACGGCAATAAATATTCAACAATTTATTTTAAACTTCTACTCGTTTACTTTTTATTTCAACAGTAAACTAAATCGCGTAAATTAAAAATCAGCATTCAACATAAACCGTCATCAAACAAATAAAAGTTTACGTCAAACAAGTCTGATATTATTTTTACGAAGATAATTAATAACTTTTCACATTTTATTTTTTATACGTTACGTAAAACGTTTACGTTTCGCAATAAATTACATTTATGCATGCATGAAAACAACAATATCTATCTATACTTCAACAAATACACACCATTATACTCAATACCCAAAATTTTACACATTTTCTTCCCACAAACACCAACTAGCCGTCCACCCCATGTATATACAAGAAATAATTCACTAAATTTTCCACTAACACTTAAACAATATTAAGTGTTAACCAATGGACAAACCAAAAGCTTACACGTCCTTTCCAAGCCACCACAAGCCTCACTTTGGTCTCTTTTCTTCCCTACTACATGGCACCAACAAGAAAGAAAGATCAATCATGCTTAAAGCCTTGTCAAGTCCATTTCACATCCTATTATGTTCCCTATCATTTGTTTATATTAAATACATTACTTCATTTGACCATAAATACTAGCATATCACTTCACTACTCTTATCACAAGCCAAATTGCAAGCAAACTCTCCCAGTATATACTCTCCCAACCCACGGCTAAGATTTACCACCCAAAAAAATTCATAGTTTTCATTTTCTTGATATTACAAGCATATAAGGGTAATTAAGGGTTTAATCTAAGGTGTTCCCAGTGTTTTGCAAGAAAAGATACAAGTATAAACAAGGGTTTACAAGAATCAAAAGTTAGGGTTTTATATAAGGATTTTGGGTTGAAGCTAAGTTTTGATTTGTGTTCATCTTTTACACTCATCCATACAAGGTTTATCATCATCTCTACAGTTTTATAATTATTTCATTTATGTACATACATATTTATTATCTTGTTAAATCACCATCTAGTAATTATTTTATAAAGTTTATAAAATAAAACAAGTTTATACATAATCAAAGAAATACATATTCATGATGAAAAGATGTTTAAAATATGTTAGAATACAAGGACATATTTTATTTGATATATTACAAGTGTTGGGTAATTTATATAATTAATTATGAATTAATTGTTACAAATTTATTAATATAGTTTTATAAATAAATAATTATTGTTGACATTTTACGTGGCATATTGGACATAAAGATAAGGACATAAATTGGAGGACTTAAAATATACATTATGAACAAAAAATTATAAAAGCCAGATAACTTTTATATAAAAAAATTTGCACTTTTATTAACTACATTGTTTGCTGTTAGAACTTTAAAATAAGGCTTACGAGCGTTTTCGGATCTGTTTGGGCTATAAAAACCTTAAGAAATAATGTAGTATTACTTATATAATGTTTATACAAGTTTTAACTTTATATATATATATATTATTTTATGAAATAATTAAACTATTTATATAATGTCGTTATATAAATAATAAAAACATTAAATCAAGTATTAATAACAATAATCAATTATTGGACAAAGATAATATTTTTGTGAATACATATACTTGGACATTAACTATCGAACGTGATTTAAACAATTGTTTCGAATTATAAACAAAACTATTAGGTGGTGATATGACTTGATAATGTACATGGTGTATTTATTTTAAATACATACACTTATACAATCTATAATTAATTAGGTTGCATTTCGGCTATTTATGACGTTATTCTTTATTGAATTTTTGCTACATTCGATACCTTCATTTGAGGTGCTCTTTTGGAGGAGAATACATGCGCATTTACAAAATAGTTTACATACTTGTTCTCATAACTTATTTACAAGCTCGTTTACACACTCGTTTACATACTCATTACAAACTCATTTACAAACTCGTTACACGCTCATTTACATATCTCGTTGTGGGATACATTACTTGTTTTCACTTATGGACGCAACAACTTTACCTTCATTCAAATGATTACGAATTAGCTTAAGTGGCATGAACTGTTAATTACGGTAGGTAAGCGCGAAT
>BQNB010006044.1:3271-94639 GCA_026074375.1 Tanacetum coccineum | reverse complement strand
AATAAACACAGTCTTTTATCTTATTGTTATCACCACTAGTTTAGATTATATTTAGTTTATTAGCTAAAACCAAAACCAAAACCAAACCTCTCCAATTATAT
The DNA here is from genome assembly GCA_026074375.1 of Tanacetum coccineum. Taxonomy (NCBI): domain Eukaryota; kingdom Viridiplantae; phylum Streptophyta; class Magnoliopsida; order Asterales; family Asteraceae; genus Tanacetum; species Tanacetum coccineum. Next base: position 94,538 of record BQNB010006044.1, on the reverse strand, counting down.
GATTTACTTGCTTTCCATAAAATACAAAAATACAAAAAGAATCTTCCCTCAACCTTTAGAATTCTGTTAGACCGTGATCAAGCCTTCCCAACCATTCCTCGAGTGAACAATAACAGCCCCCCGAGTCTTGCCTATACTACTACTACAACGATTAGGTGCTTTGCGTAGGGAGTTGTAAAACTTCTTGTTGAAGTCTAACGACGACCGCATCAATTAACAAGATTCAAATCACCATCTACACTACCAAAATACAGGGATCTATGAAAGGCTATAAGGATATCTAATGAAACTCTCATTAAACAGGAAAACATAGATCATAACAATAATAAATTCATGGTTAGGCTAGCACTAAGGGTGCTTAGCCACTCATAACAACATCAATATAAGACAAAAATGATTTCATTGATTGAATAACCATAATCTTTACAAAGCGTACGTTACGAATGATTAATGCTTAGTAATGTAAAGTGATCCTCCCTTGGACTTCTGGTGGAAGGCTTCGTCTTCTAGAGGTATTGGTCACCTCTTTGCTCCTGTGGAATGAAGTGGTGGAGTGAGTGATGGAAATGAAGCCGGATTAGGGCTCTATTTATACTATTCAAACCCGTTACGGCGTAACCATTATGAAGAGGTTACGTCGTAACCTTACATACGTGTACTTCAATTCTTCAGCCTTAATTTGTGTTATGGCATAACCAGATAGTGGGTGTTACGCCGTAATGCTGAGTAAGATACATCATCTCTTCAAGTTTGAATTGTTACGGCGTAAGGATGACGAGGCTTTACGGCGTAAAGGTGGTGGCGACTCAGCTCTTTGTAAATATATGTTACAGCGTAATCGTGTCGGGGCTGTTACGTCATAACTGGCCTTGGTTTCTTGAATTCAACAACAAATGCATGTCTTCCATGTCTAAATCCTGCATCTTTTGCTCAAATGCTCAAATTGCACCTGAAAACTAAATATAAGTGATTAAGTAGTGTTTTTAGACATTTATAACATTTCTAATAGCATTTTCATAAGGGGTTTTCATAAGGGATTTGATACTAAAAAGTATGAACTATTTGATGTTATCAAATATCCCCCCCACTTGACTTCTACTTGCCCTCACGTAGAACCGTTTAGAATAAATCAAAAAAAGGTTTCCTCAATTTAACTTGGAGAAATGAGTCTATAATTTACTTATGTTAGAAAGACATCAAAGCCGAACACCTCACGAAAGGGAACAAAAACACTCAATTCACACGACTAATCAAAGTGTTTCATTTAGGGGTGGTCACTCAATTGCTCAATCATAACATGTATTCTATCATAAGCTTGGAAAGTACACAAGTCTCCACCAACTAGATTTAGGGTCTAAACAATTTTCAAAGGCTATCATGGGTGACATTGGTTTATTTGGTGATATACAAAGGGTTAGGATAGACATGGGATACACATTTAATGGTTGCTAAGATAAAAACACAAAACAAATAGTCTAAAGTAATCTAAGGTTGTCATAACTAGATACTTTCCATCCATAGGTTCAAGAGTCTTAGTCCAAAAATCTGATCTTCAATAATGGGCTACTAGCTCCATTCTTCATAATCATTGAGATGGCTTATAGTTGCACCATCTTTACATATTTTAGCACATAGATAGCTTATAGTTACACCGTCTTTTCTTTTTAAAAATACAAATGTTACAGGAGTTTATATCTTTTTATTATTGCCCCTGCAGCATTTGATATAATACACACATCCCCCACTTGAGATAAACAATATCAAAAGTGATGATACAGGGGGGTCTTTATAGATCATTAATGATAGGTCTTCCATGAATGCATAAAATTTTTGTACCAATTCCCCCGAACCATGAACTTAAGTAACCAGAGATTTCAACACGGAGAAAAATAAAGACTACAGGGTAGGCTAAGGCGAAACGGTGTAACAAAACATATAAGTTTTAAACAAGGATTGGTTTTACAAGGTGATCTAGGGGTATCTTGCACTAATATTGAGTGCAACAAACGGTTTTACACGGGGAGGTCGACAAGTCGGTGTGACAAGTCGATAAACACACACACATATAGTCTTTTTGGGTGATTTCTTAATATGTTACCTTCTTGAACCGTCTATTCCAACTAACCAATTAGGTCTTGACAAGATGTACAATCCAAGTTCTAAAGTCTACAATACTACTGGCACACTCATATTTTTGGTGGATTTTTGTATAATAGATGAAAACGGACAAATTAAGCTTATCCTTACTAATTGAATTAAAGGGTTATAGTGCGCTCGGCAAAGATTACTTCTAGTTTAGTCAGAAAAACATGTCAAAATTTTAAAATTGGCTTAAATTATCAAATAAAACTAGAAAATCGAAGGCAAATATAGGTCAAGTGGTAATTCTACTCCCATCTCCCCACTTGCTTTGTACAATATCCCTATCCCTATTGTACATATAGAGAAATGAAATTTAAACGGAAAAAGAGTAGAATTAAAACAAAAGACTTCCCTAAGCATTGCTCTCCTCCTCAAATGAAAGTATTGCAAGAACCGGATTCCTTGCAAAGCAACTATAGAGCAACCTCGTTTCCCCTGGAATCGCTAGAGAACAAAATGCATTAAACGTTCAAAGATAATAGACCTAACTCACTTTCGTAGGAATCACGGTTGCATTTAGTATATGCAACAAGCCTTTTAAACCACTTGGTGGCCCAAGTGGACGAGTAAAGTCTCGTGAGGACTTCCAGAGAACATACCCACAAAGTTTATTTAATTATACACAGTTTTAAAAAGGTTTCGAACTAATTTTAAGGTTTTTAGAAGGGGATTACGGCGTAAACTTTTATTTGGTTACGCCATAATCAAGTGAATTACTTTTTTTTAAGATTTAGATTAGAAGGGTTACAGCGTAATCTTCTGCATGAGATACGCCGTAATCTCAGATGTTACGGTGTAACCGATTGGTTACGCCAAAACAGAATCTTAAAATCCACATGAAATTGAGTTGAGTAGACCTCGAACTTTAGTCCCAAGCTGAAAAACCTGCACAAATAAGTTAAAAACCAGCAACCAACTAATATTGCATAAAATAAAAGTGGGTTGTCTTTCGCCAAGCACTTTTGTTTATTAACGAGTCTTTAAGTTAGACTCAAACTAACTTTATGTTTTTCTAGTAGTTCTCCCTTCTTCATCCATCTCTTTCCTAATCATTCCCATGAATCTAGAACCGTTAACTCTTCCTAAAGGCTGGGCATCATCTAATTGTTTAATAATACGCACGAAACTCTTTTTATTTTTGAAAAAGTATCGTTTGACTTCAAATGTTTCATTCTTGACAAAACGTGATGTGTAGCATGTCTTCTCAATGCCACTTTCCCACCGTTTATCTTCCTCGAACCCTTCATCGTGCCATTGGCATGCAGTATCCTGAAACCTTTCACATTTCTCCAATATATCATCCAGGGTATACTTTTTCATACCTACCCTCAAATCATATTCATTTGCCAACTGTTCAATCTCAATTTCAAATTTTCCTTGTATACATCAAACCTCCTAGAGTATGGGTCATCCCGTGTCTTTCCGAAGTCGACCTCAAAATCAAAGTTTTCTTTTACCCATTCCTTAAACATTTCATACTTAATAGCTTTACAGATATTTGTATGTCCTAACTTAATTGTCACCTACTCTTCAAATGAATTATCCCTAAGACGTGGTTTCTTAAGTTGTGTTTGGAAGACGTCAAGGAAGTAGGTGTTTTGCGCAAAGTGTCAATCGGTGGGCTATCACTTTCCTGAGGAATGTATGGGTGGGGGTATTCATGGTGAAAGTCGTACGGGTCAGCATACTTTGTGGCTTTTCGTGATTTAACGTTAAAGTCACAATTATGTGCTATCCATTCATAGTATTGTCGTTCACGAGTTACATCGTCAATATTCTTGTTCCCGTACTTTACTTTAAGGAAGTCAGCAAATATCATCCCATTTCCCCCGATATCTTATCTTTCATGATCTCGAAAACGTATCCATTGCTTGAGCATCCCATTTTCCTCTTTTTCATAAATAGCATCATATCCACTACAAAAGCTTAAATCGGGATTGCAAGTAGGCCACTTCCCGCAATCCTTCTCACAATCCTTAAAAGTTACACACACAGGTTTGAAAATATGCCATCTTGATACTACATTTTCTAAGAGATGGCTTCCAACTTCATCCTCTTGACTACCTTCAAGTTCCTGCATATCATTACTAGAATCAACAGTGTCTATACTTTCATTTCTACAGGGAGGGGTACTTTGTTCCAGTAACAAGCACACATGGGAATCATTTTCAATTTCAAGAGGGTTGCAGTATTCTCTTTCCTGAATAGAGCTTGCCATGTAAATCTTTTTAAAAGGAACTCTAGAGTGACATATTCCTCCATTCATATCAAACTTCACTTTTTCTTTACCTATTCCTAACGAAATTTCTCTCCTGAAGACATATATCTAAGCATGTATTGTAGCTAAAAATGGTCTACCCAAAAGCATTGTTTTGTTAGGTCCCTCTAGCGTGTCAATAACTACAAAGTCGGAATGGAACAGGAACTTATCGATTTTTACTAGGATATTTTCCACAATTCCTAATGGGGTCTTCTTTGTCATATCCGCCATTTCAACTACCATACTAGTTTCCTTAAGGTCAGCCAATTTCAAATGTTCAAATAGTGATTTAGGCATCACATTAACACCAATTCCTAAATCAGCCATAGCATATAACTTAAGATTACCAATAGTGCAAGGAAGAGTAAAACTTCCTGGGTTTATTTCTTTAGGTGGTAGCTGGCATGGTAAGGTTTCTAAACTGTCATCTTCTTCCTCTTCTGTTACGAAAGATACTCCTTGAATTTTAATAGTCCTGCTAGAAGGTGCTTTCATTTGAGCTTCTTTATAAATTGATTTGCACTCTTCAACCACTGTTTTGATGATGTCAATTAAGGCATCCTCCTTTTCCTCCTTATCTTGCCTAGTTAGGAGTTTACTCATTTCTACATTCAACCATTCATCTACATCTTCGTCAGAACTCACTTCTTCATCTTCATTATGAGAGTTAGGTGTAGTGAGGTCATAATTATTTAGGTATTTTTCTAAAGGTTCATGTGTATCTTTGGTAAGTGGTTGGGAAGGCTTGAAACAAGGGGGACGTGAGGGAAAATAAGCATTGGTTTTCAGTTTGTTAGGGTGCTGCTTGTTTTCCAAGACCTTACTTCTTCCAAGGGTGGTTGATCCTGAACTCGCAGTATAGGATTGGGCATAACCCTAGGGATCCCTTTTTATCTCCACCTCATACTCCATATATTCTGCAATAGTCATGTTTTTATATCCTTTGTTATCATCCTACCGGTTTTAGTTCTAGCCATTCCCTGTGCTTGGTTTTCCTGTGTCAACATTAGATATTGCTCAATGGTGAGGTTTTCAATGTCTACCTCATTCATCATGCTTCCTGAGAAATTAAAGAAGATTTTAGAAATAAACTACAACTAATATTAGCTCCCCGGCAGCGGCACCAAAAACTTGATGCGTAAATTCTTTTGAATAAATATTTGCCAAATTTTAAATTTATAAAACTCGTCTACCGTTACTTGCACTAACGGGCAGAGAACCCGTCCGTTATGTAGTGCAGTAGTTGGTAAATCCGAGGTCATCCCAAGAGCTAAGGTTTACTAGTTTTAATTTGATTATGTCACATTTAGAAAATGGTTTTGAATTGATCTAAATTACTAAGAAAATAAATGCGAAAAAGTAATTAATTTTGAAGACAATAGGGAGAAAGGCGTGCTAGCCTAACCATTTCATTATTATTATGACTACGTTTCCTGCACCACATTTAATTACAAGTTCCATTAGTGGTTCTAATGTCGAAAGACCCGCGTTGGTCACTAAGGTCAATCCTATACTAACTCTGCGATCCCAAAATCCCCTATGATTACACGGGCAGGGTATCCAAGCTCGTAGTGGTTAAATCCCGAATATCCTTAAGACCAATTCAATAACCTAAAGGTTACTAACCATCTCTGAAAGTGTTCCTGCATTTTTAAGTGTTTAAAGTGATAAAGGCAGTAAAATGGTCAATTCTTACACTAGGAATAGGTGTCAAACTATCCTAGTATCCTGCTAATCCCAGATTCAAAATGGTCAATTTACTATTAGGATTAACAAGATCGAAATCACCCTTTACACTACCAAAATATAGGGATCTATGAAAGGCTATAAGGATATCTAATGAAACTCTCATTAAACAGGAAAACATAGATAATAACAATAATAAATTCATGGTTAGGCCAGCACTAAGGGTGCTTAGCCACTCATTGCAACAACAATATAAGACATAAATGATTTCATTGATTGAATAACCATAATCCTTACAAAGCATACATTACGAATGATTAATGCTTAGTAATGTAAAGTGATCCTCCCTTGGACTGCTGGTGGAAGGCTTCGTCTTCCAGGGGTACTGGTCACCTCTTTGCTGCTGTGGAATGAAGTAGTGGAGTGAGTGATGAAAATGAAGCCGGATTAGGGCTCTATTTATACTATTCGAACCCGTTATGGCGTAATCATTATGAAGAGGTTACGCCATAACCTTACATACGTGTACTTTAATTTTTCAGGCTTAATTTGTATTACGGCGTAACCAGATAGTGGGTGTTAGGCCGTAATGTTGAGTAGGATACATCATCTCTTCAAGTTTGAATTGTTACGGCGTAAGGATGACGAGGCTTTACGAAGTAAAGGTGCTGATGAATCAACTCTTTGCAAATATATGTTATGGCGTAACCGTGTCGAGGTGTTACGCCGTAACTGGCCTTGGTTTCTTGAATTCAGCAACAAATGCATGTCTTCCATGTCCATATCCCGCGTCTTTTGCTCAAATGCTCAAATTGCACCTGAAAACTAAATATAAGTGATTAAGTAGTGTTTTTAAACATTTATAACATTTTTAATAGCATTTTCATAAGGGATTTGATACTAAAAAGTATGAATTATTTGATGTTATCAAATAACAATACTATCAGCTACTCAATCATCACTCAAACCGTCTACCCTTCTTACTAAAGAAAGGGTCCTAGCCTGGATACTATCATCACGTTGTCCTAACCATCTAATATCTCTTACAATCGCTCGCTCTACCTTCCTGGCCTTAGTTTGGACACTTTCCATCCTATCTTCTCTCACATGTAAAGCCCCAATCTCCTGATGGTGTAGGGCAACTCGAGATGCTACAATTGAAAGAGGACGTCCCACTGGATGTGGTGCCTCGGGTGCTGCTGAGGATGGACCTCCAACCTTATAGGTATTGTGTTGATACTTGTGCTGAGTCGGTGGTATCCAAGGTAAAAAGTCTAAAGTAGTGATTTGGTGATTGGGTAACATAATGGGATTAATTAGTAAAGGTCCCGATGTGACAAATGATAGTGGTGGTGTGTCTGGTCTAACAGGTGTTGTAGCTCTAGGAAGTGTATCTATTACTATCAACCAGTCCTCGTTGTCCTCCCACTCCTCAACCTCATCATCATTCTCAAAATCCATACCCTGATCCTCCTTAGGATCCTCCTCGTCTATGTTCATGTCCTGATCCTCTTCAAGAGCCTCCTCAATCTCTACTACTAAATCATCATCAAGAAAGTCAACTACATGGTCATGGAATTCGGGCTCTGGCCCAGGTGCCCGAGGTAAGTGATCAGGTAAAACAGGTGAATGGTCTGGTGAAGCAGGTAAGTGATCGGGAAAAGTAGGATCCGCCATAATACTCTGAAAATAAATGTGCTTAAGTGGTCAGGAAATAATCAAGTATTTATATAAATAACTCTTATATAAATTAAATAGTAATGCTTTAAATGAGTAAGCATTAGTGATCGACAATAGTCGTTATTTATATAAATTACGTTTATATAATTTATTAGTGACGCTCTCGAAATTAAATATGAAGAATCGAAAAGTAATTCAAGTATGTATATAAATAGTCTTTATATAACTCTAATAATGATGCTCCAGATATAGTGAGCATGAGCATTCACGAAGTATACGCGCACGGATATTGGGTTGGGTAATAAGGGACTCCTAATATGTAGTAGTCATAGTCTAGGTTCTAAATGGAACCTAGTTCTCTATAACCAGTGCTCTGATACCAATCTGTAACACCCTTAAAATCAGATAGCAGCGGAAGGCAACTGAGGGTGCTACTTCATAGCACATAGTACAAGTTATAGAAAACGACCTCTAAATGAGACGTTTTGAAAAATTACACATCTATTATCTATTATCTATTATTATCTTCTATATAACACAGTTTTAAAAAGCACCCTAATTAATTTTTCTATAAATAACATTTTACAACAACTTGACATATGACATTGAAAAAGTCAACAAATTAAAAAAAAATCCAGGCATTACAACATTTTATTTACCATATCACAAATCAAAAATCACTCAATCAATGCAATAGATGTGACCTCCTTGCTTTGAAAAAAGTCAACAAAGCGTATATTCAAACACAATTAAAAAATAAAACAAAATCTTATTTCATTTGTATAAAGTCAAAAGCATATTTTTCGCTTTCTTCCTTTGATAAATCATTTAACCACAACATTTAACCCTTTGTGAAATCATATTCGTTTTTCAATTCTTTTAATTTTTGCTCGAGCGACTTCACATCCGATAACATCTTTATATATGTATGTTATTCTTAATCTCTTTGAACTTTTATTTGAATCATTTGAGATATGCGTTTTTTATTTTTGTTGTTATTGTTTTTTAGGCTCATGCATACATACTTACACAGTTCGTTTTGAAGGTATGCGTTTCTTAGTTTCTTTAATAATTTTATTAGTATAGACTTTTAATAACTCATGTCTTTTCATGACTACATTTGTTTGTTTAAAATAACATAATTGTTATATTTGCTATGTTTTTTCAATAAGGGTTCTTACTTTATCACTTTATAATGAAAGGTAGTTTTCTCTTTTGTTTCAAAGATTGAAATTGCATGGACTGTCATAGAGTTAAAGAGACGAACACAGGATGTAAAAGGACTATTTTTGAGGATCGATTATTTTGTTATTTTATTTTAAGATTTAGAAAAGGACTATTGTGCATGTGTTTGTGCACGCATAACTATTTCTGAGTTTGATTTCAAGTTAAAGGAAATAATATGATATGCTTGTGATATTGTTACTTAAGAGTCATGTGCACATTTTTACCTTTTGTTTTCTTTACTATAAGTATTTTAACTACATTAGTTATTGGCAGCCACAGAGTATTTTGTTGTTACAATAGTTATGTTGCGTTTTATGATACGCCCTTTATCGACCATATAATCTAATTACTTGTGACGGACTTGGTAGTCTTTACCGCTAATGAAGTATGGCATGCTGCAACAAAGATAATTTATGGTTTGAAATTGCATGTATTTGACCCAATACTAATAGAACATACTAAAATCTGTAAATTATTCATTGAGTTAAGTGTTTGAGTAAAGAATGATTATGTTACTTTAGTCATTTTGAAACGTATATGTATGTATGTATGCTTATAAAGCATCTAAATGTTCATTACTGTAACGTAGCCTAACAATCATAATTGTATTCGCTTTATTTTTTTATCTTTAGCTTCTTCTTAATCTACTAATGCATGTGGCTATCAACATGGATATGGTGTAAGTAATGTAATTAGAGTTGTTTCATTGGAGTCTATACATATGGGGCAAATATAACTTTTGAGAATCACCAAGCTTAGTCACTTTGAAGTAATCTGATTTCCCATTATAAATTTAAGGTTCTTACGGTTTTTTTATCAAACCCTTTTCGTGTTTATAAACTCAAAAATAAATATTTTGTTTTGTACGTTAATCTTTTTACTACACCCATTTACATTCACAACAAATTTAGACACACTTTCACTTACAAAAGGGCTGCTTTTGACCACAAAACCACTTATTTTCTTTTGATGAAAACTTTTGAGAACACTCAAATTTTTAACTACAAGAAGCTCAAATTTCAAGTACATGGATTTATATATTTTCTTTTGATAAATTGTTGAAGAGCGTTAGATGTGTGGCTATTTTACCGAGTCGACGAAACACTCAAAGACATATTTTTATCGACGATACTTTATGAGCAAAATTTTTACAAATAATCCAAATCATAGAGCAAGCTACATGCATATGTTAAGTATAATGTGCGTATTAAAGCGAAAGAGCCAAAACATTTTCATTAAAAAAAATTGAGTTCAAAAGTAAGGTTTTAGTTAAAAATAATTCCATCCAACAAATTTTTGATATTTATATTATTATGTTAAACGAGATATTTAGAGTTTGCGCGTCAACAATTGATACGAAGACATTCATTTTGCAGCTACGGAATATGCAAAATGATGTAAATAGTAAAAATGTTGAGCTTAATAGGGTTAAAGATTAATTTGTCATATTATAAAATTTAAGGGGTTTTAAAATACAAACTTTTATAGGTTTAGGGGCTAATTTGATATTTAGATAAACTTTTGATATTTATAATAATTTTTATGTATACATACCGCCTCTTTTGTGTGATTTGTGCTTCTAAAAGTCTATCTACATAAAAAAACGTATGTAACAAACTTTCCCCATGGGTTGGATGAAAGGGGGATTGTAAAGCATTATTCATCAACCAAAAAAGTGTAATTACACACTCTCCATAATGGACGAACATGTATTAACTAATTTTTTACTACGTATTCTGAGACGAGTTTTTACATTGTCATTACATGTCTAATTTTGTTGTTGCGCCTACTCATTTGTTTTTGGATGGCATATTTCGGTTTAAAAAGATGCAAGCAACAGTCCGGTTGGCTCTGGTCTCGGGTTTCAAGCACCATTAGGATGAAGGTGAAGCTGCTACTTTGCAAATGTACTATTTTGGTGAGATCCAACGTTCTTATCAAATAGTGTGCAACCCAATGCGTCTTACCTTCAATAAAAGGACATTGGTTAAGAGGACTTTTTTGGGGTTCTGCTCATGACTTCGATATCAAACCGTGTAAGAAAATATTGGACTCTAAAATTAAAGTAATTGGTCAACTTGGTGAGTTGTTTGCATTTCTAATTTCATGTATACTACTACTTCATTATAGATTGTGTACAAGAAACACGTGATTTGTCTTTGTGGACATGATTGGACAAGTTATTGAGTATGAAAAATTGGACTACTTTGCTACAAGTGGTAAAACAGGGAAAAAGAAATCTCTAAAGCTTATGGATTCTGAGTAAGTGTGTGCTATTTGTACCATACATTAGAGATATCGTTGTTTTTAAGGGAGTTGAACTTTAATGTATGTCGCGGGGTGCACTCACTGATTAACTTTCTAATTACTTAAGGTCATGTGAAGATGCTCGACTCTTGATTGTTAGGATTTGGTTTTCTCGAATGAATAAATGGGATGGTATTGAATTACGTGTTCTTTACAGAGTTCATGAGTGGTCTAAAATTCTCTTGTGTGACCAACAACGAGATTAAATTAAAAGTTGGTGTTTTGTTCATGTTGTTGCAAAACATTGATCAATCCAAAGCTTTGTGCAACGGAACAAGACTTCGTGTGGATTAATGAAAAGTTGCGTAGACGCCACTATAATCAATGAAAGCCATTCTGGTAAACAACTGCTTATCACAAGGATGAAAATACACCTTATGATAAACGTCATCCTTAAATATTGTTAAGAAGCAGTTCCCGGAGCCCTTCTCTTTCGCGATTACGATTAATAAAAGTTATGGACAATCTCTCAAGCAAGTTATATGTAGACGCCTCTTGCATTAGAAGCAAAAAATGATTGAAGATGGTTGTTCGTGACGAATACGGAGATCTCACTGATACCACCACTAACGTGGTCTACAATTTATAATCACATCTACATGTACACGCATCTCACATTAATAGAAAAAAGGATTGAAGATGTTTATTTTCTTTTATTGATTTTTTTACTATTGTGTTTCATATAACATATGCTTGATATTTGCCGATTGTATACTTTACGTTTGTTATCCACATATGGTTCTTTTTAATTTATAACTTCGTAATACACAATGTCATTCACTACTTTTTTGACGTTACTTAAAAATACCTGTGAATTTCACGGGTCTTTTAGCTAGTTCGATATATACAGAGTTTATTAAAGTACAAGGTCCCAAAAAGTTCAAACATTACATAATGTTTTTAAAAGAAAACTATCGAATGGTAATGTTCTGTAGAGTCTTCAAAATATCCGTGCGACTTTCATCAGAGTTATATACCTTAAGGATCTGAGATAAACATGCTAAAAATCATCAACAAATAATGTTGAGTGAAATTTATAGGTTTTATAATAAAGCAATGGACCACAAGATTTCAAGTAATAGTTGACTAATGTAACACATACAAAAGTCAAAAATATTTATTATTGTACTAAGCTCATGACTTCGAAACCTTAACGTTACATGCAAACCATAGTCATTTAGATTTGTTCCGTGGAATTTGATGTTTTGCCAGAACACCCAAGTATTAATTCAAATGTTAAATGCGTCCATTTGACATGGTAATCGTTGTTGCATACCATGGATGGGGATTGCTAGTCCCAATAGATCTATTCACCGCATTTGCGCTTACACAAAGTAATTAACGATTCGTGATTTAAGGGACTTAATGGCAATAGGTACTTAGGCAATAATAGTGTCAGGATAAACATACAGTTTAAAATAGTTGCGTCCATAAAAAGTAAGTAAGGCAGCATGTATCTCCCCCAAGGAGTTTATAAAACATTTAAATGAGTAAAAGAGGGGCTATGAACTCACCTTTTAGCGATATCATAAAGATACGGAAATAAACGTCGGGAGAAATCCTAAATGCAACCTAAAAGTAATATCGCGACTTAGAATATAATAATATTACGTAATAATAATAAGAGTAAATTACACGGTTCGTCCCTGTGGTTTAGGCCAAATCCCTATGGTCGTCCCTGATCTTCTTTTTTGCCTCGGTAATCCTTAAAAACAAACTATGTAACACCATCCATCCCTATCTCTAACGATTGTTATTTTTTTAGTTAAGTTCCGTTAACCCCATTCACGTGCGTCACACGTGAGGGTATTTTTGTCCTTGTCTTTTTGCTCCGTTTATAATATATATTTTTAAAAATTTTATAAAATAAAAAGTATATAATTTATAAAAATATTTATACTTCGAAAAACATATTTATAAAAAAATATTTATAAAAAAATATTTGAAAAAAATATTTATACTTCGAAAAATTTTATAAAAGTTTTATACTTCAAAAAAAATATTTATACGTCGAAAAAAATATTTTTTTTAAATAAAAATTATATACTGTGAAAAAAAGTATTTTATTTTAGACTTCGAATAAAAAGTATTTTTATACTTCGAAATAAAAATTTTATACTTCGAAAAAAAAGGATTTCGAAAAAAATATTTATAAATCTTTTATTTTATAAAAAAAATTTAAGAAAAAATATTTTTTTCGAAGTATACATATATTTTTCGAAGTATAAAATTTTTATTTTATAAAAAATTTAAAAAAATTATTTTTTTCAAAGTATAAATATTTTTTTCGACGTATAAAATTTTAAAAAAAATTTCGATGTATATATATTTTTTTGAATATTTTTTTATAAATATTTTTTCGAAGTATAAATTTTTTATTTAGAAGTATAAAAATACTTTTTTCCACAGTATAAAATTTTTATTTTATAAAAATTAAATTTTTTTTTCGAAGTATAAATATTTTTTTTTGAAGTATACAACTTTTATAAAAAATTTCGATGTATATATATTTTTTTCGAATATTTTTTTATAAATATTTTTTCGAAGTATAAATATTTTTATAAATTATATACTTTTTATTTTATAAAAAATTTTAAAAAAAGTATTGTAAACGGGGCAAAAAGACAAGGACAAAAATACCCTCACGTGTGACGCACGTGGATGGTGTTAACGGAACTTAACTAAGAAAAATAACGATCGTTAGAGATAGGGATTGATGGTGTTACATAGTTTATTTTTAAGGATTAACGAGGCAAAAAAAAGATCAGGGACGACCATAGGGGTTTGGCCTAAACCACATGGACGAACCGTGTAATTTACTCTAATAATAAATAAGTTTTTATAAAGTTTATACATATAGTCTATACATTGTACTTGGTGTTTCACATGGTTGATAAAACATGAGGGACTAGTTTTGACAAACTTGTAAACTTTTACAAGTCCTAAGTTAGTGATGATTATCTTTTTATAAAAAGTGAAGTTTTATTTTTATCATATCTCCTAAAATATAACTAGTTATAATTTGATATTTATATCATTAAAAAGGTATTGGAGTCTATTTTACATATTAGTGGTCCCATTGTTCCAAAATTTTCACATAACATAAGTGAAATTACCATTGTACCTTTAGATATCAAAACTGATTTTTCACAGGCCACAACAGTCTCACCAAAACAGTCATAACTCTCATTTTACAAATCCTCTACAGTTCATTTAAATTGCAAAATTTAAGTTAACAAGTCTTAAGCAACTCTTATTTTTACCACAACAGTGCTATCTGTGTAACTTTTTAGAGTTATAATCAAATGAAAATCAGTGTGCAGTTTCTGACAACTTTTACCGTTTATTTTCTAGAAAATTCACCGGGTATCGATACGACGCGATCCACCCGGGAAAACGGAGCTAAGTTTTAACTTATTTCTACCACCATGTACAATGTAAAAAGTATACATAATCAAAATCATAATATACAAATACATGATAATCTATAAATTATATATATGTAATCAAAAATATAGTATGAATTATAAGAGCAACAATCTTACAAAAGAAAATTGAAGAGATTATCACCAAGAACCAAAATCAAAACGCTAGCTTCCAGACCAAGATTTTTAATCACCCAATATAAGTTTATTACCCTTGCTAGAATTTTTTTATAAGCCCCTTTAACTCCAGCCCTTAAAACTCATCAAAATGATGATTATGATGAAGTTGGTGATGTTTTAAAGCAATTGGGTCAACCAATCGGCTTATAACACTATCGTGTTCATGTCAAACAATCCCGATTAAACCTGACCTTGTAAGCGTTATCAGAGTTGGATTTGGTCACCCTGGTCCAATTGACACCCTAATCTAATAGAAAGCACATTTTACTAAACTGAGTCGTATTTGTTCTAATATATAGAAAAAAGGTTATACCTCAAACTGGTGATAAGAGACTAATCGTAATTTTTGATTCGAAAGCTTAATACTAGGGGAGGAAACGAGTCGAGCCGCTCGTGAAAAGCTCGGAATCGAATCGGTAAAAGCTAGCCTAAACGAGCTCGAGCCTAACTAGCTCATTTAATAATCGAGCCTGAGCCTGAGCCCGAGCTTGAGCTTTATATACAAAGCTCGAATAGGCTCGTGAGCCTAAACGAGCTCGAACAAGTAAGCTCAAGAAGCTAAGCTTTATTTTTTATAAACGAATTACAAACGAGCCGAACCCGAACCGAGCTCGAGCTCAAATCTTAAGGCTCGAAACAAGCCGAGCTTGAGCTCGAGCTCGAGCTTTATAAAATATAAACGAGCCAAACTCGAGCTCTGGCAGGCTCGGGCTCGACTCATTTCCACCCCTATTTAATACTAAGGTGCGTCTTCTGTGCTTTACTTTTTATATATGATCATAATCAATGAAAGTGCGACTACTATATTTGTTATATACTTAATACGATACGAATAACATATGTTCTCTTAGATTAAGTATAGACATATAACATAAAATGTGAGCATTGCAAGTTTACTCTCTTTTTAATCTAAAAAAAACAACTTCACATAAGAGTACTTTTTTTGATTGGTTTAATTTATAGTTGGTTGTCTTTTTCTTTATGGTTGTAGATAAAAATTTGAGAAAAGTGCAAATATGCTCCCTGTGGTTTGCAAAAATTGCAGACTTACTCCCTAACTTCACGAAAGTGCGGGTGGCCTCCCCAGTTTGAAACTTTCATTGCACTCGTGCTCCCTGCCAGGGAGCATGAATGCGACACAAGTTTCGTTTTGGGGAGGCCGCCTGCACTTTCGTGAAGTTGGGGAGCAAATATGCAAATTTGGAAAACCACAAGGAGCATATTTGCAGATTTCTCTAAAAATTTTATTCACAATTTTTTGGTATTTATGTTGGTTATCAATTCTGTTCATGAGCTAATGTGATTGTCTTATGTCTTTATTTTCATTGACTTAATGACATTGATTATATGAGAGAAACTTACATCAAAATCATGTAAGTTGATCTGTGAAAATGTATTAGATTGATATTGTCATTTTTTATCCATATTTTTGTTTTCGCGACTCAATAATATAGTATTTTACTGAGTCACAAGAATAAAAGTGTGGATAGGGAACGACACTAAACTATTATTCAAATACATTTTCTCATAATAACTAATAAGATTTTTTTTGTAATCTTTTCTCATATAGTCGATTCCATTAAGCCAATGAGAATGCACACCTAAGGTAATCATTTCAGCCCTTGAACAGAATTGATAACCATCATCGACAAGAGACACCTTAACTTCTCGGGTAATTATATATACGAGTTTTAACATCTTTCCATCCCCAAAATTTGATTCTTCTCAAGTAATTAGGCGATGTGTTTTATATTATTTACAAAAATACTTTCTCAATTATGCAAGTTGCATGCCTTTTAAAAGTGCAGCGTTCCCCATCTCCAGTTTAGTATTTTTAGGTTAGAGTATTGTTCGACTCACCAATTCTTCACCGTCATTTTATTACTAGTAGCTCGTGGTCCTAATGTAGGTTTAAGACTTTTATATTCCATTTATGAGAACAAAGTATAAGTCATAAGGTTAAGATTCGGAACATGAAACCAAGTCTTGTCTATTTGTGCTAAGATATTATTTCTTACATCAAAGTAAAGTCACAATTAAGATCAATAGCAAGGGAAATGGAGGTGTGGTTTTAGTTTGTAGGCTGCACCTCGAAAAAAATTAGTCGCAATGCGGTAGGTAGATGATCACAGATTTGTAGGCCGAGTATGGGTTGTATGGATGTTTATGTGTAGGTTAGTTGTATACATGAGGTCATCCTCCCTAGCTTGCTAGTGTTTTGATTATTTATAATTTGAAACTTTCTACGTTTCATTCATCTTAATCTTACTTTTCATTCATCTTAATCTTACTTTTCTCATATCTATAAAATTCACTCATGTAAACCCTATACCTAAGAAAAAATAATTATAATATAACCTTGCAATCACACGTCGGTTTATGTTATGTTTAATACAGTATAAACATTGTAGAGAACGTGATCTAGTGTTATTTACTTGTCTTGTATTTGTACATTATTATCGATAGAAAATCTAAGGAAAACAACCTCAATCCATGCCAATATTTGATTTTATGGTTAGTTATCTTGTATTTTGCTCTATGGTTGTAGATGAAAATTTAGCTCTTAATTTTTAAGTATTAATGTTGGAATCAATTTTGTTCATGAGCTAAATTAAATGGTTTTCTTAAGTCTTTATTCTCACTAGCTTAATGACATTGATTATATAAGAAAAGCTTATAACAAACTGTTACTAGTTATTTGTGGAAGTGTATTTGATTGATAATTTAGTGTCCATTTTAATCCACGTATTTGTTACGATGGTTTAAAAATATACTACTTACAAACTGTTTTTAAGATGGTCAAATAAGATCTATTAGAAATGTGTACCCTTAGAATTTGGAGATTTTACAAACTTAAAATGAATTGCTATATCTTTGAGCGAGCTGAAAAAAAATATGATTATAGAACGGCATTAAGCGCTCAATTAAATGCATTTCCATGAAATAACGCATCTCATTTTTCTGTAAGCTTTTCTCATACGATCAATATCATTAAGCCAATAACTAGAGTAATATACCTAAGGCAACTACTTTAGCTCTTGAATAAAGTTGATAACCAACATCAAGAGCATAGAAGAGTTTCATCTACAACCATAAAATAAAAAGCAATATAACTAAATATAAACCAATCAACAAAGAACTAGCGGGGTACCCGCGCGTTGTGGCGGCGGGTACACTGTAACATAATTTTCGGCGAACAATATTTTTAATTTTATGCTTTCTTTACAACGACATCTCGAAAAACGACAATTTAAGGTTTGAGTATATTTTTTTTTTGAACGACGATTTATTAAAACACTAGCAATGAGCTAGATCAAACAAGAACAATGTAAGGGTTCTTAAGCCAATCGTCCCACTTGAACGACGCTTTACATCTGAATTTACACCAATAAAAAGAACTAGAAACTAAATTATCAAATATCAGCGCCTTTTCAGGGATCTTCTTATCAAACAGAAGCTTGTTGCGAAAGTTCCACATATACCACCACAAACCATAGTATACACCCTCAAGAACGCCTTTGAGTTTGGATTGAATCCGAATAGAAACCAACCAAACTCGCCATTCCTCGTAAGAATTCACATCCGAATAGTCGATATTCCACCAAGAAGATATCTTACGCATAATCTGTCTCACTACAACGCATTGAAAGAAAATATGGTTTGTCGATTCCACACCGGCATTACAAATGGGACAAACAATCGAATCAATATCCATTCCACGACGAGAGATATTAAAACGCGTTGGGAGCGCGTTAGATTTGACTTTCCAAGCTATGATATTCACCTTGATTGGCACGGATTTAACCCACCTAGTCGGCAAACTAACATCCTGAAACCGATTCCCATCAATCTCCTTTCGAATTGAAGCCACCGAAAAGACCCCATCACTTTCTAACGTCCAAACGTAACGATCTTCGCAAGGCACGAGAGTAGTCATCCGAGAAATCTCAGCCAAAGAGTTAAGTTGCATCTCTTCAATTCCACTTCTCGCTTTTCTTCGAAATGAGTTATCTAAACTTGACGCATTCAATTTCGAACTAACAGTAGCATTCTTATTCAACTCAAGAGCGAACATACGTGGGAACAGCTCTTTGATGACACCGCCTTCATACCAATTGTCGACCCAGAACCGCGTGTTCTCCCCATTCCCCAGCTTCAATCGGATGTAATCTGCAACATTAATACCCCGACCTTGTAACACCCTTACTTCGTGAACTATCGATGTCCAGCAGGTTCGAACTCCACCAGAAACATCCTTGTTCAAATTCCCGTCCTCCCCATAAATAGCCTTAATCACTTTAGTCCATAAGGAACATTTCTGAGAATAGAACCGCCAAACCCACTTGAGCATGAGACCTCTATTAAGGGCAAACAAGCTTGATACCCCTAAACCCCCTTTATCCTTCGGAGTTAGGACCTTGTTCCACTTTACCCAAGAAGCTTTGTTACTCTTCGGATCCTGGCCATTAAAGAACCGACTACGAATAGATTCAAGAGATTTAAGAATACTCGAGGGAACCTTAAAAATGGACATATGGAAGATTGGCATAGATCCTAACACGGACTTAAGAAGAGTGAGTCTGCCTCCGATTGAAAGGAGTTTCATCTTCCATCTAGAAAGACGAGATAACACCTTGTCCACCACTTCTTTCCAAGCTTGCTTCCTTGACATATTTCCCCCAACTTTCGTACCCAAATAAGTGAATGGAGTCTTAAGGACAAGACACCCAAGTTTAGAAGCCGCGTTTTTAACCATCCCATCTTCAACGTTAACACCCATAATCTTACTCTTACACATGTTAATACGAAGACCAGAAGCCCGGAAAAAACAATCCAAAACTCGAACTAACGAATCGATATTGAGCTCACTCCATTGGCCAAGAAAGATTGCATCATCCGCATAAAACAAATGAGACAAATTCACCATGGAATTAATTTTGATCCCCGTAAACAAACCCGCATCTACCACACGTTGAAAAGAAATATGCAAGCTCTCCATAATAAGAATGAATAAAAAATGGGATAAAGGATCACTTTGTTTAAGACCTCAAAAAAATTGAAATTCCTCCGTAGGTTATGTAATTGGTTGTGTTTGATTAATGTTTTAATTGGTTGTAACTTGTTTATATTGTACAATGTGAAAATATTATTGTAATTTTGAGTAATGCGGTGTTTTAAAGGTATTATTAATTATGTGTTTAAATGTATTTTTGTGCTTTAAATGGTTTTAAACCTAAGAGGGCTAGGTGTCATCACGGCGTTGGGGGCCAAACCAACGCCGTTTTCGGCATTATGACACCGGAATGTGAAAAGGGGGGACACAGTTGGTGCTCACGTTAACACAACCACGCTGCAACGCCGATGATTTTCATTTTTTTTCTTCTTTTTTTCGTTTTAAATTAGTGTGTGTGTGTGTGTGTGTGTGTGTGCGTGCGTGTTTTACTGCGTGTGTGTGAAGTGTGTGTGTGTTCACAGGAAGAAGAAGAAGAAGATGGGGAGGTGGTTTTTTGTTTTTTAAACTTATAATAATAATGTTTTTTGTTTTTTAAACTTGCCAAAAAGGTCTAAACCGCATCTGACGTCTTACCGGTCAGACGCGGTCAGACCATGTCGTTGTTTTTTTGTGTGAATCAGACGTGGGGTTGAGCCTCTTACCCAGTAAGATGTGATGATCATCTCTGATTGCCTCTTAACACCTTATATTTTCTTATGTTTTCTCGGGTCCAAATGAATATTCTTGTGTTTTTCATAGTTTGTTGTGGTTGAAAAGATTAGTAAAAGGGTAAGCTTGTTTCGTTTATATGGTTATTATAAACAAAAGAAAGACAAATATTTTGAAGATTGTTTTTGTGTTAACTGGTTGAAAGAAAGAAAGAAAAAAGATGTGGGTGAGTTTACAATGGATAATGATAGGGCATAGAGATGATGAAATAAAGTGAACTACTGTAGTTATATATTCTAGGGTTGGGCAATAGTCAATTAGGATTCATTGGACATAACAAGTTATCTTCTGGGCTGAAATTAGTGCTTATTCGTTTTTGGCCAAAGTTGATATTTTTTATTCGTTATACTCGGTTATATGGTTAGGTTCGTCGAAGATTGGTTCGGTTACCTGTTTGTTCGGTTAATGTGGTTATTTTTTTTTGTTAACCCGAAAACCGAATCGAACTAGAATTCAACCAAAACGAACCCATGTCCAACCCAAAGACTGAATTTGTAGTTTGGTTCGGTTTGGTTTTGGCAAATTCGGTTCGATTATTAGTTCGGCTCAGTTGTTTTCAGTTTGGTTCGGTTTCGGTTTTTGGGCTATTTCAATGATTTATTAATGTGTTAAATTTATGATATGTATTAAAATAATTTATCTAATGATTTAATAGTGTATTAAATTTATGATAAAAAAATTTGTTTCATGTTTACACATGCTACTTATTTATCACATTGTTATGATTTCATATATACTTTATAAAATTGGCCATTAAAATCATTCAGACAATTATAAATAAACAAACAACATTATTTTATTCAGATTCAAATATTATGACCGTCTCTTATCAGTAAGATGTGGTAGTCATATTTAAACTCAAAATATCTTAATGAAACAAACATACCCTAACTTTATTAATGCCATAAGAGAGATATGTTACGTCCTCATCTATCATTCTTGCAAATAACAAAATTTGATGTGAATTTTTTGAAGAGGGTTCACGTGAGATATACGTTACGTGCAGATTTATCATTTTTTTTTCTCTTTTGATAATTCTATAATTACGAATTAAATTAAACGTACAACTGCAACTCTTGAAATTTCATAAAGAAGGTGATAATTCAATAAATATTTTAACCTTTACGTCACGCGTGATAAATCGACATTGAAATCTTCAAAGTTATGAATGGTTTTAAATAGCACCTGCACAACAATAAAATATACTTGTCTCAAATAGTGTAAAAATGTTAAGTTGATCATTTTGCATTGTTTTAGAAACGCAAAGACATGTTAGTTGAACACTTGAACATGTCGATAACTTAAGCAGTATTTGCTATGCATCTTGACGTGAAGCCGCTGCAACATATAGGACATATGTGAAATCTATTTGAATACGATACAAAGAGAAGATTAATCAAAAGACATTAAGTGTGTTTAAGTAGTAAATTAATAAGTATCTAATGTATGCGTGTTTGAAGTAGGTTCGTGTATTTATTTATTTTAACCACATATAAAAAAGGAATGAGTGAAACATTTCATTTTAGGTTTCGAAAAAAGTAAATTTACTAAACTGCCTTACACATTAGATATTAAGAATTTGATGTATGCGAAATTGATGTAGGTTTATGTATTTATTTATTTTAACTACATATAAAAAATGATGAGTTAAACTTTTTCATTTTCGTTTAGAAAAAAGTAACACTACTTGTTGTACATAATTCGTTTAATTCAAGCGAGTGCAAACTCTTTTATAGAATAGTAGTTATTTTCGGAAATGATATACTTGCAAAGTATGTGTAGAAATCATATTAACAAAATAAATAATTTATAATTTACACTACATTCAATATTTACACTACACTACATTCAAACTTTTTTGAAGGTATAAAATACAATAATAAATAAAAATAAAACTAATCTCCTTCCAAACTAACACTACTTAACTCGAGTTATCGAAAAACATTTGTTCGTCGGTACCTGCCCCTACTTTGCATGAACATAATACATAAAAGATTACATTTGGTTTCGTTTGCTTGGATCACAAATAAATGTCTAAAATTGCGACCCTTTTTTTTAATATAAGTAACTAGTGGATGAAATAGGTTGATTAGGGGTGGCTCAGCACCCACTAGTCACCATATACTAGCTCCACCCCTGATTGGAACACGTATCCAAAATGTGCTTGTAACCTTACAATGTAAAATTTCTATGTTTTTCCTTTTTGCTAGACGTTATTTAACAAAATTGAAGCTGATTAAGAAAACTAAAAAAATTACGTTATGAATGTGCAAGATTAAACAAAAAGTTATTATAAAATAATAAATATCTACTTTTCGTAGTTGTAAATGTAAGGTCTCCATTACATTAAATAATTTATAAGTAAAAAAAATCAATACACAAACGTTACAAAACACTATCAAAAGTTAAGGAGAAAATTAAATAAATGGACGTATTTTAGAGGGTGTTTACGTAAAATGATGTATTCAAACCGTATTTGAGATTTTGGCCATTTTGGTGCGCAGTCAACACATTTTGCGCACCAAATTACACACTAGCGCACCAAATTCAAAATAAATTGTGTTGGAGCACCATATTTAATTTTTAAACCAATGAGATGTGGCCACGTCATATTTGGTGCGCAAAATATGTATATAGCGCACCATAATATAAATGTGATATACCAAGTAGCTTTTGAGCATCATATTTAATTTATAAACCAATGGGATGTAGCCACGTCACATTTGGTGCGCAAAATATGTATATAGCGCACCATAATATAAATGTGATATACCAAAGAGCTTTTGAGCATCATATTCCAACAAGAGTAATGTTGTTTTAGCTGTTTAGTGTTTACAAGAGCAATGTTTGTTCAAACAAGAGCAATTCAACGGAGAGAAACTTGCTTTTTTTGTTGCTAAAAATGTTCATCAGCACCAATTCTTTAATATTCAAAAAAAATAGTCATAGTGAGATAAATCGACCCGCAATGTAAAATTGGAAACTCAAATTATAATCACCGGAAATAGCACATGCAAACTTTTAATTCCTATACCTTTTTATTAAACTAGATATATTTGGAAACTCATATGTACTTTTTTAATCTTTTTATTAAATCTATGCATTTAAATCCAAATACACATGTAGCTCATTAGTCCATTACAGAATTATACTAGATAAATCTCTTTGAAGTTCATTAATTATTATCATATATCCTATAAGCCACTACCAAAACGACCAACGACTGTGTCGTTTTGGTCGTGGGCTCCCTGTGGCCTGTTTGCTTGGGTCCAGCACGTTTTCTTTGGTTCAGTCCGTTTGTTTTTTTAAAAGGTAGTCATCTACTATAAACACGATTCTTTCAGAGGTTTTGATAACGCCCAAATTATACATGTTTTCGGTTGCGTTATTTGCATATATTTAACCATTTCTCGTGAACTTTCGATACTTAATAGCATGAATTGCTTGCAGGTTCACTTGAAGACATCCCGAAGATAAACACAACAAAGATCGAGTATTTATATGCTAAAGAACACAACATATAAGAAAAGATAAAGTTCAAGATCTAAAAATGCAAATGTGTGCCGCACTTACCAATTGTGCGTCGCACTTCTCCTCAAGTCATAAGTAATTAAAGCTTAGTCAAATTCAGCATTAACTCCACAAGTACGCCACACTTACTACTTTGTGCGCCGCACTTCCCACCTGATTATGAAGAATTAATGAAGACTTAAATGCTATTGCATTAACACCCTAAGTACGACGCACTTACAACCTTGTGTGCCGCACTTTCTCAATAAACATCTATTACCCTCGCATTTAATCACCAAGTACGTCGCACTTACAACTTTGTGCGCCGCACTTTTACCCCTGACTTAGCCTATAAATAGGGGATAAATTTCACACATTTCAATCATCCCTCATCCTACAAATCCTTCCTCTCTTCATTACTCAATCATCTCATTAAAAATTCTTTATCCATTCCACCCATATAACCAAGACACCATAAACACACACCCTTTTAAAGATTCAAGATCAAACGATCAAGAACGAAGTAGAATATCATATTAGTATATTGGAATAATAGAAATTCATGTTGAATCAAGCAATGTTATGAACCACTTAGCCATGAGAGGCTAAATCTCTCATGACTACTCGGTGAAGTTATGATAATAAATAAGTGTTTGGTATGATCGTGATCTCTTTAATCTCAAGCTTATTTTGCAATCTATTCACAATCTACAGATATGCTCCGCTGTTGCCGTGAATGTATATATGTGATACATCATTGTGTGTTGGATCAATTTGTGTACCTTTCGTGCCGTTTCTGTGCACAGATCAATAACTCAGCCAACACTGCCGGTCTGTGGAGATGACTGACCGCCCCACAGATCAACACGTGACACGTGCATCGTCTGCGTATCCGTTGTCCTGTGTCTGGATCCCTTCTCTGCCAGATCGCTTGTGGCCTGATGCCTGTTTCTTCTCCTTTTTTTCTTTCCTTTTTTTTTTTTTGTTGCTCCTTCGCCAGGCTGTTTTTGTGCCCTTCTGATTTTTGTTTCGTTTTTTTGGTTTTTTTTTTTTTTCTTGTTATGAATTTTTTTGTGGATTTTTTTTTTTTGAATCAAGCAATGTTATGAAACACTTAGCATGAGAGGCTAATTCTCTCATGATACTCGGTGGAGTTTATGATAATAAATAAGTGTTAGTTGATCGTGATCTCTTTTAATCTCCAGCTTATTTTGCAATAGTTGTTATAGCCTTTCTATCAGTTTTTTCTTATCAACTTAGATTATATAATCATACGGTATCGGTATAGGTCGAAAGACCCGTTATGATCTATGTGGTTTTAAAGATTTGTCTTTGGTCTTTATCGTTTGTGCCGAGAAATATACTTTCGTAAATTGATAAACAAAAAAGCTTTGATATACTAGTAACTGGATTATTTGAGTGACACATTTGGGCTAGTTAACTAAATATAAGTCTTGAGTTAATTAAGTTAGTTTGTGAAAACGTTTTCTGACAAGAAATCCTTTTTTATAAATTAAAGTTTCATCTTCAAGGTCTTAATCATTTCCAACACTTATAAATTATTTTCAACTATCCGAGTAGTCATCTTTATTATCATTGGTAAAACAAAAATTTATTTTCAAGTTAAAGTTTATTTTCTTTCTGATTATCTAAACACTACTCAAATCCCTGTGGACGACCTGGTCTTACCTAAAAAGATTATACTACATATGTGGGTTATACTTTTACCCGTGTGTTTCCCAATAATAAAATTGGTATTTTCAGTCATTATAAATTTAAAGCTTTTGAAACACATCAAAGGTTTTGGTTGTTCTGTAGTCAACTCTAGAAAATTACTTTAACTTCCCCTCTTTTTCAAAAAACCGTCGTACAGTTTTCTGGAAAACTGACCCAAACAATTTCTCTCTCGGATGCATACACGTGCTTCCAATCCTGAACTTGTTGAACCTTTACCTGAACCTGAACGCACTCTGAATCAAAGACTTCGTCGACGAAACAGAAGAGTTCCATATGATCAAAGAAACAATCCATCACAACACCCGAGGATTGTCTACCCGCCAATTCTTAACATCAATTACTTCCGTCACTTTTTGATATTCTTCGAAATTACGATCCAATGGATGATGAACCTATGTGGGCTGCCGACCGTGTTGTCGCTCCGACTCCCGGTTCCTCAATCACTATTCCTGAAATCGCTAACGAATTTGCTATTAAAGGTAACCACTTGACCCTTGTCAAAGGAAACCAATCTGATGGCAGAACCAAAACCGATCCTCATAAACACATTCATGAATTCCTCGGAATCTGCGATATGCTTAAATACAGAGATACTGAAAATGAAGTTGTCCGCCTAATGATGTCTCCCCTATCACTCACTGGAGAAGCAAAAACAAGGCTGAACGAACTCAATGAAAGAAATATTGAAACGTGGGATGAACTTCGAACTGCTTTCATTAGCCGATTCTTTCCCCCAGCTCTTTTCGACCGACTCCTCGAAGAAATTCGTGCCTTTTCTCAACATGAAAACGGATATCTAGCCGATGCTTGGCTTCGTATGAAAGAAATGCTCTGAAATTGCCATGGTCATAATCTGTCCAAAGGCAATATTATCAAAATCTTTTATCATGGTCTCAATGAAATAACCCAAGAAGTTTTGAATGCCGCAGCTGGTGGTATTTTCCTCTATAAAACACTAAATCAAGCTTATCAGCTTCTCGAAGATAAAGTCTTACTCAAACTTATTGGCTAAAATCAAAAACCAAATCATCTTTTAAGAAAACTGTTGCTTTTGCCGATGAAGGTAGCAGCAATACCGATACTGACAAAATTATGGCCTGAATGGATGCCATGACCCTAAAAATGGATGCTCAGTACAAAGAACTCCAATATAATGCTAAAAAACAAAACCTGATCTTGATGAAGATGACATACCTATGTCTCATGAAGAAGAAGCAAACTCATGCAAACTTTCCGTAAGGCTCACTTTTATAATGATTACCACGACCGAGACTCGAATCGCAATAATTGGCGTTCAAGCAGACGGAATGACTATAATCGAGACAACTACCGATCCAATGCCGATGATAAACAATAGAGCGTTCAGAAACAATTCACAAATTCATGAAACTCTCAGGCAATCAACCATGCTTATGTCAAAGAAACATCCATGGACCTCAAAACTCAACTCGAAACAGTAGCCAAAAATCATCAAACTTTAATCCAGAATCTTAAGACTAAGTTCGACAGACTTGCTGACAAGAAATCTGGTCGACCTTCTGGATCTCTTCCAAGCAACACTCAACCAAACCCATGAGCTAGCAATTCTAAAGCTTACCAACCGCCGCAAGCTCGTAACGAGCATGTGAATGCCGTATTCACAAGAAGTGGTAAATCCTACAATCCACAAGAAAACCCAAATGAAGAACAAAACAAAACCAAAAGCCCTATCAACTTCGATAGCGATAATGAAGACGATGAACCTACACCACAACCAAAGATTCAAACCTAGAAACCAGCCAAAGAAACTCCGTTACCCAAACCATACAAACCAAAAATCCTGTATCCTCAACGTCTAAGAAACGGAAAAATGGAAGCCTAATACGGAAAATTCCTCGACATGATCTGAGTCGTCCGAATCAATATACCTCTTGTCGACGTCTTAGCCGGAATGCCTAACTATGAAAAATTTCTCAAAGAACTCATAAGCAACAAGCATAAAATCGAACAAATTTCTGCCGCTTTCCTTAGGGACGAAAGTTCAGCGATGATCCAGAATAAAGATCCACCAAAACTTGGAGACCCCGAAAGTTTCCTTATTCCATGCAATTTCAACAAAACTTTTTCTTGTAATGCTTTAGCCGATCTTGGTGCTAGCATTAACCTTTTGCCATATTCCTTATATGCGAAACTATCTCTTAAAACTCTTAAACCTACCAAAATGAGCGTGAGATTAGCCGACAGATTGTTCCAATACCCTGTTAGAATAGCTGAAAATATGCTCGTTGAAGTTGGTAAATTCACCTTTCTTGCCGATTTCATTATTCTTGAAATGGAAGAAGACAGTAAAGTTCACCTCATCTTAGGGCGACCCTTTCTTCACACTGCTAATGCAGTTATTCGAGTTAAACAGAAACAACTTAATCTTGGAACTGGAATTGAACGAATGATCTTCAATATCGATTATGCGATGAAACACTCTTATTCGAACGATGATACCTGTTTCAGTATCGATGTTATTGATGAAATCTTAGAAGAAGACTTCGATGCTCTTCTAGACGAAGGTAGTAAAATCCTCTATTTCATCGAAGAAACCCTTCTCGAAGAAGAATTTTTTTCTGAATTTAATGAATTCATAGCAATGACTGAAGGTGAAAATTCTAAATCCGAATCCGATACCGAAGAACCACCATTCGAAAAAATCACCATAAACACAGATTATAAAATCAAGACATCCCTTGAAGAACCTCCTACGGATCTTGAACTCAAACCTCTTCCTAATAATTTGGAATATGTGTTCCTAGAAGAACCCTCTTTTCTTCCTGTTATCATATCATCTCAATTATCTGCTCAAAACAAAGGCAAACTTGTATCCGTCCTTAAAAAACACAAGGAAGCTTTTGCTTGGAAAACGACTGACATTCCTGGTATCTGCCCATCATTCTGCAAGCACAAGATACAACTTCTGGATGACAAGAAACCCGTTGTCCAAAAACAAAGAAGGTTGAATCTAATATGCAGAGATGTTGTTTAAAAATAAAGAAATCGTAAAACTCTTGGATACCGGTATTATTTATCCAATTGCCGATAGTCCTTGGGTTAGTCCTATTCACTGTGTACCAAAGAAAGGAGGTATCACAGTTGTCACAAACAAAAATGATGAACTTGTCCCAACAAGAACCGTTACGGGTTGGCGAGTATGCATCAATTATCGTAAACTCAATGAAGCAACCGCAAAAGATCATTTCCCTTTGCCGTTTATGGATCAAATGTTAGAAAGACTCACAGGAAATAAATATTTCTGTTTCCTCGATGGTTTTTCTGGATATTTTCAAATTCCTATCGATCCTAATGATCAAGAAAAAACAACATTCACATGTCCTTTCGGAACATACGCTTATAGGCGAATGCCTTTTGGACTATGCAATGCACCAACCACATACCCAAAGGTGCATTTAGCAATCTTCATACAATGATTTGAAGAATCCGTCAAAGTATTCATGGACGATTTCTCCGTCTTTGGAAACTCTTTCGACAAGTGCCTAAACAATCTCGATAAAATGCTCCAGCATTGTAAAGATGCTCATCTTGTCCTTAATTGGGAAAAATGTCACTTCATGGTCAAAGAAAGAATTGTGCTTGGACACAAGGTGTCTAGCGCAGGACTTGGTATGTGCTTAAATACACATACCTTTTATCTAATAAAACGACTCTAAATGACCAAAAACAGATGAAAAATACAGTGTATATGTGTGTTTTGGTTATTGTGCTGTACAGGTAATGAATATCGGCAAAAGGACGAAAAACAAAGAAAAAGAACAAAACCAGGCACGAGATTGGAAAGAGCGTAAGAAATCGAAGCCGAAGGCGTATTTATCTTTAATGGGCCAACCCATACCTATTTTATTGGGCCGGGTCAGCCCATTAACTTTAAATACTATACCAAAACCATAAGCCTTATATAAGCCTAATATAAAAATCCAAATCCAATCCATTATACACATCTAAACCCTGTTCCTAGCCAAGATAAGTAATAAAACCCAACCCACCTATCAACACGGTTCTAAGTCAAAGTCAATTATATAACAACTCAGGTAAAAAAGAATTACTATTAATCATCCCTTCCCTCCCATTTCACCTCACATGGTAACCAGGGTAAATCACACCATTCAACCTCACACGCTCCTTCAAATACTTCTAGAAGACAAGCCTAACAAGCTCTTACACCAACGAATGACACGCTAGCAATCCTTGAGCTTCTGATGGTGAAAAAAAAAAAAAAAAAAAAAAATAAAAAAAACCAAAAAAAAAAAAAAAAAAAAAAAAAAAAAAAAAAAAAAAAAAAAAAAAAAAAACAAAAAAAAAAAAAAAAAAAAAAAAAAAAAAAAAAAAAAGAATCGACGTGGAGAGTAAACAATGTTAGAATAAGAATGGATTAAGATCAAGGGCCAAGATTAGAAGGCTTGGACGCTCTTAAAGTCCTAGAAGTTTCCCCTCCTCCTTATATAAAGAGAGGCAATCACACAGTGTAATCCATCTAGTGTAGGAGTTAGTTTTTAGGAGTAGTGTAGTCTTGCTTTTAGCTTATTTTCTGCTTATTTTAATGCTTATTATAATTTCCTTTCAAGTTTTAATGTAATCCTTCAAGTTTTAATAAAATTTAAGTTTTCTTAAATTTTGTCTTTTAAATTCTGTTTTTACCTTAATGCATTTTGCTTAATCATGAATTCTAAAATTTCATAGGTTTTTTTACTCAATAAGCTGCATCATAATCAAATTAAGTATTGTTCCATTAAAAGTCACTTTAAATTTCTATGTAATTATGGAATGCTTGTTGTTGGATGATAAGCCAAAAAGGGATGGGCTTATTGGACTCTTACTATCTTATAAAAATAAGCTAGACCTTGTTGATTAAGCTCTTATGAGCATTTAGTCCTTGTTTTGTGCAAAGGACAAAAGGTATTCTTCTTTTTCTCTTTTAAGCTTATTTTCTGTCCCTGATTATTTTATGCTTATTTTGTGCTTAATTCTGCTTAACCTGTCATTTTATTGCTGAATCCATCTAGTTTATAGCTTATCATGATCTGTTTTTATGTTTCATAAAGTTTCACTCAAAATAGTTAAAAAATCCAAAAACATGGCTTATTTTTGTTCAACTTATTTTAGTACTTATTCTTCTTCAAGTATTGCTTAAATGTCCTTATTATGTTTAGTTATTGATCTGTTTTCGTGATTTAAGTCTTTACTTAATATGTCTTAAGTTTTAAATGATTCTTAAGGTCTTAAAGGAGTGTTTGGCAAAAGCAATTATACCAATAGTTAAAACTACTTGTGTCTATTCAGGTCTTAAGGCCAACTTTGAAAAGCTTTGAATAAGCCTTAAAGTCAGTTTTTATAAAGATTTTGCAAGTCATATTTAGTTTTAAGGGTTAATCTATTAAAATTTTATGAATCTGGTAAGTTTTTGCTTTCAAACTGCTTATTTTTTAGATGTGCTTTCAAGTTGCTTTAAGGTATAAATATAGTTCTAATGTGGTTCATTATTCACTAGAAAGTAGATGTTAGGCCTGCAATGCAACTTTAAGTTTAATACAATCTGTCCATTTTCTTAAGTGTTTAGTAAAGTCCATTTTTTGATCATAGAAAATTTAAGCTGGTATTAAAGTTGTTCTATGGGGTTTAAGTTGTTTGCACATAGCCATTGGATACACCTCTTAATCTGTTTAAGTTATTTTAGCATTTAGATTCATTTGCTAGATTAATAGGCCTGTAAATATATCTTAGATTCTTTATAAAAACAAAAAATCCAAAAAAGGGTTGTAAGCATGTCATTTTTGCAGACCTTTTGTTTGCCTTAGTTTCTGTTTAAATTTCTTAAATTCAGCTTTTAAGAGATGTATGGCTCGCAATCTTAATCAGTTTGTGGTTTTTAGCTTCTCACTTAAGCTTATCAGCTTTTAAATTTAAAAGTCTGTCAAGTACCTTGTGAGTTTTAACTATTTCGAAAATTTTCAGCTGTTTTTAGCTTATTGTCTTAGCTTATTTCTTTATCATTTGAGCTCATTAGGCTAGTGTTAAGTTCTGTTTCAGCTTATTTCCCTTTTAGGACAACTTATTTAGTTCAAAAGTCTAAACTATTTTAAGTATTAAGTGTTTTTAGCTTATTTTGATTTTTAGCTGTTTAAGTGCTTTTCATTGCTTATTTTAAAGTTTAAGTATTAAGTCATTTTCAAAAAGTTATTCTTTCAGCTTATTGCTTACCTGTTTCAAAAAAAAAAGAAAAAAAAATGTTTTACAAAAAAAAAGGATAGTCACATGTTTCGAACCTGTGACCTCCCCTTCACACACACAACACCCTAACCAATAGCGCCCTTAGGACTTTCTGTTATGCTTCATTTAATTATTTCATTTACTCTTTGTTTCCTTTTATAGCTTAATAAAATGTTTTAGCTTATATGCAACTTATCTACTTAAGCTTTTGAATCGTTCTTTCTCGTAAACAATAAGTTTTTTGATGAGTCCAGTATTTTCCTAATTTTTCTCGGATTTTTATAAATTAGTTTAATATTTTTAATTGATTTTTTCTTTATTATTTCTTTTAAAAAATAGTTTTTAATAGTTAAAAAATTTTTAAAAAATAATTTCTTTTTCTAAAAATTAGTTTAGTGCATTTAAGTGTTAGAAATTTGCATTTTTATTTTTCTAGAGTTTTAGTTGATAATATTTCGTTAGTCCGTTAGTCATTTATTTACCGTTAAGTGTTTAATTTTCGTTACTTTTTAATTATGTCTTTATTTTTAGTTTAGTTTGCCTTTATGTGTTTTCCCCTTTGCGTTATTAGATTAGAAACCAAAACTAAATCTTTAATGACATTCAAGTTCGATTCCCGACATAAACGTGAATTTCCATTCACCTCTCACCGAGGAGAACGATACCCGTGTTTATTATTTATTATTCTTTCCTAAAGAATAATTTGTATGATACTTAGCTTACGTATATGTATTTTATATATGTTATACATTTGAGGGTTATTTGTTTGATACGTATAAAAACGATTACCAAAATGGCGCCGCTGCCGGGGAGAGGTGTAGCGATTTTTGCGGGATTGTTTGTATTCGAGCCTTGAAGATCCTTTCCCCGTGAAAGTTTTCGTTTTATTTTATATAAAAATACAAAAATATTTTACACTTCTATTCTTATTTTTCTTTTATTTTAATATTGAAAATAACCGTTTGTTAATTGTCGTTTCGGCTCATCTTTAGTTAACAAACTAAAAGAGAGGTATAAGGAGGGTCGATCCTACGAACTTCGACCCGAAAGGAGAAGGTTTTTAAAACGCTTCGCGCTTACCCGCTCCTCCGCTTCTTTGTACGTTTTCTAGAGAGCTACCGTACACTTTTGACTTTCGGTTACCAAAAATATTTTTCTTGTTTAAAATACATAAAAAATTCAAAAAAATACTCTTCTTAATCTCATTTGTTTAATTCTTATGTCGACATTCACCCCACGTAGTTGTTTTAAGTGTGGAGGCCCGTTTGGTGATATTTTTCAACGGTGTACTTGTGTGCGGTGTAGAAGAAATTATATGGATGAAGTTTGTTCTGTATGCTGTTTTGGAGATGGAGATTCATTCGCTTATGATCCAAATCCGAATTCTTTCAATGATCTTCCAAATTTTTCCGACTACCCTCCACAACTCCAGTACGAGACATACTCGTGCGAGTTATATGGAAATGATTCTCACCATGGTTATGATTGTCCACCACGGTTCCCGCTTGTCTATGAGCAGGAACCGAGTTACAATCAAAACTTTGGTAATAATTATTATCCACAAAATTCACCGAGTTTTCCACAACAATATCTTTGCTGTGAAAACTGTGGGGGTCCTCATAAAAGTTTTCAATGTCAATCGATGAATCAAAACTATTTTGAGCCTAACTATTTCGGTTTTGACCAACCCCTGCAATATTTCATCAATCATCAGCCTTTGAGTATTAAAGAGAACCTTAATCAGCAAAAGATGATTGACTTTCTTCGAAAATGATGCGAATCCATTTTGTGAAAAGTTTCTTCAACAAAAGCAGGCGGCTAATATCGATCAATCACCTCTTCAAGAAATGAGTATCCAAGATATGGAGGATCTAAAGCAGCATTATTTAGATGAAATGTTAAGTTTAAGTAATGACTTACAGATTAAAGATTATCGTAATGAGAAATTAGATATTCGTTTTAGAAGGGAATGTGAAAGTATGATTGATGAGCTTAAAGTAAATCAATGTTTGAGTATGATATTAATAAAAAAGAAAAGAGCTTTAGGCGTTTATAGCAGGTGGCTAAACTTAGTACTTATCCTCGGCAACGTCAAATCTTTTTGCTATGATTACGATGATGACGTATGATATAGGAAAGTACTATTCCTTTGAATGAAATTATTTCTCAAATACCTTCGTCTATTGCAATCACACCCATTTTACTAACTTTGGAGCCTGAGGACTCTCTCATCATGGGGAATGAGGAACTTAACACTATTCCCGAAAAGGAATCGGACGAAGTAATAAAGTCTAGTGTTGAGAACCTTGTTCCAATCCCAAGTGAGTTCGAGGATACATCTGAGAGTGATAGTGATTGTGATTTACCTTCGTGTGATGATTTCTCTCCCATTAACGTTTCTAAGGAAAAATTTGTAACTTTCTCTAACCCTCTCTTCAATTCAAATGATGATTTTACCTCTAGTGATGACGAGTCACTATCCGATGAGGACGTTCTGGAAGATAATGTTAAAATTTACTCGAACCCTCTTTTCGAATTCGATGACGAATATATCTCTAGTGACGTAAATCCTCTTTTTGATGAGGTGTTAGAGAACATCGAGAGTAAGGACTCTTATGTTTCTAACCTTGATGAGCCGGCTTTGTTAGTCACACCTCTTTCTGATTTTAATGAGGATGAATGTTTCGACCCAGGTGGCGACGTTGATGAGATTGAGTTTCTACTTCATCGTGATCCGTCTAGTCCTATGTTGAGCGTTGCTTCCATTCTCGAGGGGTTCACCGATGAACCGCCTCTCGAAGAGAATGATGATTTATTTGATTTGGAATCTAAAGAAAATGAATGGAAGAAGATTTTGTACGATGCTTCAATTGATGATTTGATGACCGAGGACAAAGTTTTTGACCCCGGGATTCGTGACAAAATTTTTCTCCAACATATGTGAGCTTACCCTATGAGGATCGCCATTATCACATATGTTATCCGAATTTTTCTTACTTATTTCACCTATCCGATGGAATCTTCTCTTCCTCTCTCCTTCGGGAGTGAGGATATCATTTTTGACCCCGACATCTCCGCTTTTCATTTTTCTTCTCTAGAACCGGTGGCATATAAATGTCCAATGGAAGTTTGCTCTTCCACGTGTTTCGTCCCTAATATCACGATGATATGGGGAGAGTCAAGCTAGAGACTCACACAAAAACAAGCGCTTCGTGGGTGGAAACCCATGCTTATCCCTATTAATAGTATATTAATATTTATTAATAAGTGTGATGTGAGGAGGCTCGCCTCTTCCTTTCTCGTGTTTCGTGTTTTGTGTTTTATGTCCAGGATTGCCCGGATTTTGAAGACTCTCGTGCTCGTGGTTTTGTCCATCGTTCACTCGATCTTCAATCCTTCGCATGCTTATATATGGGAATCCGATATCCTAGATCTTATTGATTAACGTTTATCTATTAGCATAATTAATAAACGGCTTTAGATTTACGTAGAGACCCCTTAATATTTGGATTATGCCTTGAAATTAGTATGGGGGTGACAGTCTCACATTGAGGACAATGTGTAGTTCTAGTATGGGGGGATCTTTCGATTTGATCTTACTTGCATTTGCCTTGTCTTCACGTAACCCCGTTTTACCACCAAAAATAGCAAAAATATGTGATTTTAGGCCAAAATTAATTTTTTTTCAAAAATAGAATAAGTGTTTTGACACGTAGTTTTGTCTTTTTAAGAATAAATTTTGACTTGATCGAGCATGTTGCGCTCTAGCTTGCCCCTTAACTTATATAAATTTAAGCTTTTGCTAGTCTTTTATACAAGAAGCTTTAAAACGTGAATTCTAGCTTGAAAAAGCCAAGAGTTTGCAAGTTTCCATGATAGACTTTAAATATGCAAAGCTTGTTTTATTAGACTAAGCATTCGCGGATCTTTTTATTAAAGATTTTAAATTTGCGAAGAACGAAAAATGATAGAGTTTTATATAAGTTAGATGCTAAACATAGAGTAGTTGGAACTCTTTAAGGCTCATAGAGGTTAATTGTGGCTTTTTGCTCCCATCAGCTTAATAAACTTTATATAATTGTTGAATAAATAAAGTTACTTGGTTTTTGCGATTCTTAGTTTAAATCACTTCGTAGATATTCCTTCTGGTGAAAGTAAGGTAAACATTGAGGTTTTATCAGTGTTGTAAGGAAATAGGCTACCAATTCTTGACGGCTCGCTACCGTTGTCAGGAGTTTAAAAGACATAGGACTTGAAATTTGGCTAATAATAATAAATGTTATGTAATAAACCGAAGCCAAAATAAGACCACTACCTCTTGCCGGCTCACAACCGATGTGGTAGTCGTTAAAGGGTGGAGTAATAATATAGATAACAAAAACTATAGCTGATAAAAGGTTTACTGTCTCTGTCGGGTTCGCTGCCAATGTGGCAGGTCTTCAAAATAAGGCCCATAGAAAGAATAGTTTCTTAAATCCGAGACTATAAAAGTTTGTGCATCTTAGCCGGCTTTACAACCGTATTGTTGCAACCTTCAAAAAGGCGAGGATCTCCTGGTCGAATAAGCACTCCAGGACCATTGGTCGGTCCCCCTCAATACCGATGTGGCAGTGTTTTAAAGGAACCAGGGGGGGGGGGTTAATAATGTTGCTATAATAAGAATAATAATAAAGCCAAATTTCAACTCTGGGTTATCTAAATAAAGCCTCCGTCTCTGGACTCGTAGTTAAGTTGTTTCGGATGAAATAAAAAGGATAACCCCTAAATCGTGTAAAATTAGAACCTTAATGTGGACATTGTTCTCACCATATCGTCTCTTTAGGAAATGATTTCAAACTGATTATGGTCTAAACCGGGTTTACTTTATGTATAAGAATTAATTTTATTTTGTCACAAATAATAATAATAAAAGTCTTTCGAGGATTTAGGAAATAAAGGATCAGAAATGAGCTATGCAACACTATTAGCATTTATAGATAGTGTTAGCCATCACAACTTGTATTCTAGCAATGTTATTCATTTTAAGCTTGGTTTGGGGCGGGTGAAAAATCAAGGACGGTGAATTTATCCTTTTAAATGTTTCTTGTTCCGTAAAAGTTATGATATGAATGAATAATAATAAAAAAATGGTAAAACGAGGGACTTTTCAAAATAGTGATTTCTTAATCCCCTTAGATGAACACTTAGCTACTTTTTGAGGTAATTAGTCTAAAGGGTTGAAATTTTTGGTTTTCTAAGTGTATATTTATGACATTGCGTGAGGACACGGCAATAGTTTAGTATGGGGGATTTTGACATGTGCTTAAATACACATACATTTTACCTAATAAAACGACTCTAAATGACCGAAAACAGATGAAAAATATAGTGTATATGTGTGTTTTGGTTATTGTGCTGTGCAGGTAACGAATATCCGTAAAAGGACGAAAAACGAAGCAAAAAAAACAAAATCGGGCACAAGAGTGGAAAGAGCGTAAGAAATCAAAGCCGAAGGCGTATTTATCTTTAATGGGCCAACCCGTACCCATTTTATTGGGCCGGGTCAGCCCATTAACTTTAAATACTATACCAAAACCATAAGCCTTATACAAGCCTAATACAAAAATCCAAATCCAATCCATTTATACCACTAAACCCTGTTCCTGGCCCAAGATAAGTAATAAAAGCCCATACCCACTTATAACACGGGTCAAATGTCAAAGTCAATTATATAACAACTCGGGTAAAAAAGAATTACTATTCATCATCCCTTCCCTCCCATTTTACCTCACAGGGTAACCAGTGTAAATCACACCATTCACCCTCACGCGCTCTTTCAAATACTTCCGAAATAACCCAAGAAGTTTTGAATGCCGCAGCTGGTGGTATTTTCCTCTATAAAACACTAAATCAAGCTTATCAGCTTCTCGAAGATAAAGTCTTACTCAAACTCGATTTGGCTAAAAATCAAAAGACCAAGACATCTCTTAAAAAAACTGTTGCTTTCACCGATGAAGGTAACAGTAATACCGACACTAACAAAATTATGGCCCGAATGGATGTCATGACCATAAAAATGGATGCTCAGTACAAAGAACTCCAATCTCGTGCTAAACAACCAACACCCAATCTTGACGATGATGACATACCTATGTCCCGTGAAGAAGAAGCTAAATTCATGCAAACTTTCTGTAAGACTCGTTTTTACAATGATTACCGCGATCGAGACGCGAATCGCGATAATTGGCGTTCAAGAGGACGAAATGATTATAATCGAGACAACCACCGATCCAACACCGATGACAAACCGTACGATCTTCAAAAACAATTCAACGATTTCATGAAATCTCAGCAATCAACCAACGCTTTTGCCAAAAAAAATATTCATGGACCTCAAACTCAACTCGAAACAGTAGCAAAAAATCATCAAGCTTCAATCCAGAATATTGAAACTAAATTCGACAAACTTGCTGACAAGCAATCTGGTCGACCTTCTAGATCTCTTCCAAGCAACACTCAACAAAACCCACGAGGTAGCAATTCTAAAGCTTACCAACCGCCGCAAGCTCGTAACGAGCATGCGAATGTCGTATTCACAAGAAGTGGTAAAACCTACAATCCACCAGAAAACCCGAATGAAGAACAAAACAAAACTGAAAACCCTATCAACTTTGATAGCTATGATGAAGACGATAAACCTACACCACAACCAAATATTCAAACCCAGAAACCAGTTAAAGAAACGCCATTACCCAAACCATACAAACCAAAAATCATGTATCCTCAACGCCTTAGAAAAGAAAAAATGGAAGCCCAATACGGAAAATTCCTCGACATGATCCGAGCCGTCTGAATCAATATACCTCTTATCGACGTCTTAGTCGGAATGCCTAACTATGGAAAATTTCTCAAAGAACTCATAAGCAACAAGCATAAAATAGAACAAATTTCTGCCACTTTCCTTAGCGATGAGAGTTCAGCAATGATCCAGAATAAAGTTCCACCAAAACTTAGAGACCCCGGAAGTTTCCTTATTCCATGTAATTTCAACAAAACTTTCTCCTGTAATGCCTTAGCCGATCTTGGTACTAGCATTAACCTTATGCCATATTCCTTATATGCGAAACTATCTCTCGAAACTCTTAAACCTACCAAAATAAGCGTGAGATTAGCCGACAGATCGTTCTAATACCCTGTTCGAATAGCTGAAAATATGCTCGTTGAAGTTGGTAAATTCACTTTTCCTGTTGATTTTGTTATTCTCGAAATGGAAGAAGACAGTAAAGTTCCCCTCATCTTGGGACGACCCTTTCTTTACACTGCTGATGCAGTTATTCGAGTTAAACATAAACAACTCAATCTTGGAGTTGGGACTGAACGAATGATCTTTATTATCGACTCTGCAATGAAACACTCTTACTCAAACGATGACACCTATTTTAGTATC
The DNA here is from genome assembly GCA_026074375.1 of Tanacetum coccineum. Taxonomy (NCBI): domain Eukaryota; kingdom Viridiplantae; phylum Streptophyta; class Magnoliopsida; order Asterales; family Asteraceae; genus Tanacetum; species Tanacetum coccineum. The sequence continues at coordinate 54,987 of BQNB010006044.1, read as the reverse complement.
GATGAAATTTTAAAAGAAGATTTCGACGCTCTTCTAGACGAAGGAAGCAAAATCCTCCATTCCATCGAAGGAACCCTTCTCGAAGAAGAAATTTTTTCTGAATTTAATGAATTCATAGCAATGGCTGAAGATGAAAATTCTGAATCTGAATCCGATACCGAAGAACCACCATTTTAAAAAATCACCATCAACACATATTATAAAATCAAGAAATCCCTTGAAGAACCTCCTACAGATCTTGAACTCAAACCTCTTTCTGATAATTTGGAATATGTATTCTTAGAAGAACCATCCTTTTTCCTTGTAATCATATCATCTTAATTATCTGCTCAAAACAAAGGCAAACTTGTATCCGTCCTTAAATAAAACAAGGAAGCTTTTGCCTGGAAAAAAAACTAACAATCCTGGTATCTTTCCATCATTCTGTAAGCACAAGATACAACTTCTGAATGACAAAAAACCCGTTGTCCAAAAACAAAGAAGGTTGAATCCAAATATGCAAGAAGTTGTTAAGAAAGAAATCATGAAACTCTTGGATATCAGTATTATTTATCCAATTGGTGATAGTCCTTGGGTTAGTCCTATTCACTGTGTACCAAAGAAAGGAGGTATTACAGTTGTCACAAACGAAAATGATGAACTTGTCCCAACAAGAACCGTTACGAGTTGGCGAGTATGCATCAATTATCGTAAACTCAATGAAGCAACCGCAAAAGTTCATTTTCCTTTGCCGTTTATGGATCAAATGTTAGAAAGACTCGCAGGAAACAAATATTTTCATTTCCTCGATGGTTTTTCTGGATATTTTCAAATTTCTATCGATCCTAATGATCAAGAAAAAACAACATTCACATGTCCTTTCGGAATATACGCTTATAGGCGAATGCCTTTCGGGCTATGCAATTCCCTAGCCACATTCCAAAGGTGCATGCTGGCAATCTTTCACGACATGATCAAATAATCCGTCGAAGTATTCATGGACGATTTCTCCGTCTTTGGAAACTCTTTCGACAAATGCCTAAATAATCTCGATAAAATTCTCCAGCGTTGTAAAGATGCTCATCTTGTCCTTAATTGGGAAAAATGTCACTTCATGGTCAAAGAAGGAATTGTGCTTGGACACAAGGTGTCTAGCGCAGTACTTGAAGTTGACAAAGCAAAAATTAACGTAATCTCAAAACTTTCGCCCCTACTAATATCAAAGGAATTAGAAGCTTTCTTGGACACGCCGATTTTTACCGAAGATTCATAAAAGATTACTCGAAAAATGCTCGACCACTAACTAAGCTGCTTGAAAAAGATACTCCATTTGAATTCGATGACGAATGTCAAAAAGCATTCGATTTATTAAAAGAGAAACTCACATGCGCTCCTGTGATCGTAAGACCAAACTGGAATCTTCCGTTTGAACTTATGTGTGATGCAAGTGATTTCGCAGTTGGAGCTGTCTTAGGTCAAAAAGATGGTAAAAACTTTCACCCGATCTATTTCGCAAAAAACTCTTAATCCAGCTCAACAAAAATACACCGTAACCAAAAAAGAACTTATGGCTGTAGTTTTTGCATTCGATAAATTCAGATCCTATCTTACTCTATCAAAAACTATTGTTCACACCGATCATTCAGCTCTTAAGAATTTATTCAAAAAACAAGACGCAAAACCTCGTCTTATTCGATGGATTTTACTCTTATAAGAATTTGACATAGAAATCAAGGATAGAAAAGGAACAGAAAATGTTACTGCTGACCACTTATCCCGAATTGAAAATGACGAGTTAAGTGATGACAGTGATGTTGATGATAACTTTCCTAGAGAGACCCTTATGGAAATTAACACCAAAGATGAACATGGTTCGCAGACTTTGCAAACTATTTGGTAGCCGATATTATACCGAAAGGGATGACGTATCAACAAAAGAACAAATTCTTCTCTAACCTCAAACGTTACTTCTCGAAGGAACCCTACCACTTTAAAGTATGTTCTGACGGAATAATCAGACACTGTGTATCTGGATCAGAAACCCGAACAATTTTAGATCAATGCCACCACGGACCAATCGGTGGACATTATGGACCCAATATAACCGCTAAGAAGGTCTTAGACTCAGGTTTTTACTGGCCAACAATCATAAAAGAAGCTCATACTCTAGTTCAACTTTGCGAAGCATGCCAAAAGACGGGAAATATATCGAAACGTGATGAGATGCCCTTAACCAACATTCAAGTATGTGAAATTTTCAGGGACTCATTTGTGCGACTTAACGGTGTGATTAACTCTTGAAATTGGCGTCGTTGTTTTCCGACGAATTCATTTTTCTGATTAATAGATGAGTATTTACTTGATAATTGTTTCATAAATATTTTATATATTTAATAAAATATTGTTATTCATTTTGTTAAACGGTTTCGCGTCGTCCAAATTAAAAATTAGATTTCGACTGAGGAGTATTCGCGTTATCCGCAACGCTTTTTTATTTAAAATGATGACTATTTATTTAATATTTTTATTAAATAAATACTAATAATTAAAAACAAAATTAATTGTTTTTGTGTGTCCGCTTTCTCTCTATACATACCCACGGCTCAACCAAAGCACACACCAAATCCCTACAAAATTTTATTTACAACAATTACACACATTCCTACAACATATCTATGATGTCCTAAAGTGTTTAGAAGGGTTGGTTTAATCTTTACAAGTGTTAAGACAAGAAAGTTCAAGGTTAAGGTTTCTATGGAAAACTAGGGTTTGTGGAAGTATTTTCTTGATAAATACTTGGGACTTGCTTGTGTATCATCCTTACTCATCTTCCTTAAGGTCTCCTAAGAACTCTAACTTACCATATTATTTACTTTCATGCTCTATATAATTTTGTATAGTTAAATCACCATTTAGGATACTTTTGAATATGTAAAAGGGATTTTTACTTGTGATCATTGATTTATGAACTTTTACATATGTTATGTTGTTGGTAATATCATGTCATAATGGGATTATGAGCATTGTATAATATTGGTTAAGTGTAAAAATGTTCGAGTATAAACTTATAGTTAAAAGCTACTTAAGAAAAATAATAATTTCATGTGATGAAAGGACTTGATGATCTTGATGATCTTGGACAAAATATGGACAAATGGACTATATAAAGTATGATACTTATAATATAAAAGGTTATATAGGACTTGTGGTAAATTATGTAGTTTAAAAAGTATATAAAACAAAGTTATATAAATAAACTCAAAAAGATATTTAAGGACTATTTTGGCATGAATTTCTAGGCATGTATTTTATACTTTATAAACATACTATGTCTCATGACGATTCCGGGCATATAAGGAACTTGAAAAACCGATTCATAACGAAAAAGATACGTAGTTTACGAGTTTTACGATAATAACCGTAGACAAAAGAATTTTTATAAAAACTTGTTATAAAAATTCTACAAACAGAAGGTTTGGTATTTTTATTAAATCACACATATTTTTAGGATTCCAAAACAATAAGAAACGTAAATTTTCAATTAAAAATGAGAAAGTTATGAATTACACAAGAATATATACCTAAATGTATAAAAATACTTTTATAAAACCATTTTTATAAAAAGTTACAGTTCATGACAGAAACATTTATTTTTTTAAACCTCATAAATAGATAGGACTTTCCATTACGAGAACGTGCTCGAAAGAAACGCTAAAAACAGAGCTATAACGAATAAGATACGCCATTTACGGGTTTTACGATAACTAAAACTATAAAAATAAGTTTATAACTAGTATGAACAGTAAAATTAACTCGTCTTAATACGAAAGCGTGGACATAAGAAACGTCAAAATCGGGCTTAAAACACAAAAGTTACGCCAGTTTTACTAAAACGGTAATTATAAACGTTTTAACTTATTAAACACAATTTTACTAAAACAATTAGGTGGTGATATAACTATATAATTTACATTGTTGTATTTATTTTAAATACATTACACTTATACGACCTATAACTGATTAGGTTGCCTTCGGATTCCTTCGTGACGCATTTTTCTATTGTGAATACTTGTTGATTACCATTCACTCGAGGTGAGTTCATAGCCCCATTTTTATCTACTTGTTTTACAAACTCTACTGGGTAGAATTACATGCTTGTTTTACTATGGACACAAGTATTTTAAAACTGTATGCTATTTCATGATCATATTATTGCCTAAGTACCCTTGCCACTAAGTCCCCTTTTATCATGAACCGTGAGTTGCTATATTAGTAAACGCGAGTGTTGTGGATAGATCTATCGGGACTGACAATCCCCACCTTTCTTTGGGGTCACAAGTTGACTCATGGTGCATTTAACATTTGAATAATACGTTGGTTGTTTGGCATCATCCTTTTTACTGCGTGGGGCATATATTACGATTACTTATTACGTGTTAAGGTTCGGTGTCATGAGCTTAGTGCAATAATACCTGTTTTTGGACTACTGAATATGATTCATGGTCTACTATTACTTAAATCTTGTGGTCCACTCTTTTACCGACAAACCTATGGATTCACTCAACCTTTGTGTTGACCTTTAGCATGTTTAATTTCAGGTCCTAAGGTATAAGCTTGGATGGGAGCCATGACGGATATCAATGAGGATGGATTATGTGTTTATTTAAATTCGATGCAACTTTATCTTATAAAAAAACTAATGTCATCTTTTGGTATTACGAAGCTTTTGTTTAATTAAGAACGTATGTGGAAATGTTTATGACTTTTAAAACATATGGGACCTAATGTATGAACTCTGATATTTTGCTATGGCATCGAATGAAATCTTATCTTAAAACGTCCATTTAAGGTCGTTTCCTATATCTTGATTGTTGTACTTTGACGTAGCACCCCATTGTTACCATTCCGCTGCATACCAGAATTTGGGGGTGTTACAGATTGGTATCAAGAGCCAAGGTTATAGGGAACTGGGTCATTTTCAAAACCTAGTCTATAACCAAAATTTTTACAGATTTTCTTTTCTTTCATTTTCAAAATACAGAATCCTTCATCGCTGATCTGATATCCGCGCGCGCATTCCCTGATCTTTACTTACTCTTCTGATTATCATTGTTGTATTATATATTTTATATATAATACTTGGTTTAAATTCGATCCCTTATGTCTATCTTTTAGCGTATTACTATTCATTCGTATCGGTCGATTATATAAATATTGACCATTCTGATTAATTCATGATTATTATAGAATTCTTATTTTCTCGGTTAGTATCATATACCTCGACTCAATGTATTCTTACAAATTCTTACCGGATTTTGTACTTGTATTATTGACAGAATCATGCCACCCAGAAGATTGACAAAGAAATCTATTAAGAGGTTGGTGGAAAAGCGTGTGGCTAAAGCTATTGAAGACAACAAAAAGTCTAGGGCTAATCTAGATAGTGCTGGAAGTTCAAGAGGAAACCCTGGGAATGCTGGAGTAACTATGAATGTGCACGGTTGTTCGCACAAGACTTTTATGAATGGAAAACCTCACACTTTTAATGGAACGGAGGGTGTTGTTGGGTTAAGGCATTGGATAGAGAAAGTGGAGCAAGTGTTTAAAACTTGCAAGTGTGCTGAAGAAGATAAGGTTATGTTTGCTGCTAGTACTTTCGAGGGTCATGCGTTAACATGGTGGAATGGGAACATGCACACCCTAGGGCTCCTCAATGCTACCCATATTCCATGGACTGAATTCAAGACGATGATGACTACGGAATACTGCCCAGCAACTGAAATCCAAAAGATGGAGCAAGAGCTCTGGACTCTGACTCTGAAAGGAGATGACATCGAGGCATACAACAATCGTTTCCATGAGATGGCCTTGATGTGTCCTGAACTGGTGCCCACTGAAAAGAAGAAGATTGAGAAGTATGTTCGTGGTTTTCCTGAAAGAATCAAAGGAAATATCACTTCTTCAAAGCCTGCAACTATGCATGATGCCATCAACATGGCCCGCAAACTGGTTGAGCAAGCAGTTCAGGGTAGGGCTACCAGAGTTGGGGAAAGCAATAAAAGAAAGTGGGAAGACCATCAAAGAAACACCAACAACAATAACCATAACAACAACAATAACAACAACAACAACAACCGCAACCGAAACAACAACTATCACCAACAACAAAACAGGAGGCAGGAAACTGCTAGGGCCTATGCTGCAGGCCCAGCCGAGGGTAGAGGTTATGCTAGAAATCTACCAAAGTGCAACCGTTGCAACTCTCACCATAATAGACAATGCCCTCCTAAGTGTGGTAAATGTGGTAGGCTTGGTCATGAGGAGAAGGATTGTCGGGTTAGGTTTCCAGATGCAAGAGAAAATGCTTTGCAAAATATGACCTGTTTTGGTTGTAAGGAGAAGGGACACTACAAGAACAGGTGTCCTAAGGGAAGGAACCCTCCAAATGAGGGAGCTCGTGCGAGAGCTTATGTGGTGGTTGAAAACCCGCAGCAGAATCCGAATGTGGTCACGGGTACGTTTCTTCTTAATGATCACTACGCTTGTATCCTCTTTGATTCTGGTGCTGAGAAGAGTTTTGTATCTTCTGCGTTTACACCTTTTATTGATATTGCCCCAACCGCTTTAAACACTAGTTACGAAGTAGAGTTAGCCGATGGAAAAGTTGTTAGCACCAATACCATCTTACGTAGTTGCACCTTAGTCTTGCTTAATCACGTGTTCAAAATCGACTTGTTACCGACCCGACTAGGAAGTTTCGATGTCATTATTGGCATGGATTGGTTGTCATACCATCGAGCTGTCATAGATTGTTATGAAAAGATTGTCCGTATTCCTCTTCCGAACGGCGAGATTCTTGAAGTACAAGGCGAGAGGCCGGAAAAGGATCTTGGATCACTTGCGTGATGACATTCGGGTTGTCCGCGATTTCCCTAAGGTATTTCCAGATGATCTGTCAGGTTTACCTCATGTGCGTGAGATAGAATTCCGCATTGATCTGATTCCAGGCGCGTCGCCAGTTATTAAATCGCCATACCGATTAGCTCCGTCAGAGTTGCTAGAGTTGTCGAACCAACTAAAAGAGCTTCAAGAAAAGGGCTTCATTCAACCTAGGCACTCTCCATGGGGAGTACCCGTTCTTTTTGTTAAGAAGAAAGACGGTGCGATGAGAATGTGTATTGACTACAGGGAATTAAACAAGTTAACTATAAAGAACCGCTATCCTCTCCTCAGAATTGACGACTTCTTTGATCAATTACAAGGTGTGTGTTGTTTCTCGAAGATATATCTTCACTCGGGATATCATCAGTTGAGAGTCCAAGAGGAAGATATACCAAAGACCGTGTTTAGAACTAGATACGGGCACTTTGAGTTCACAGTCATGCCATTTGGGCTGACGAACGCACCAACAATATTCATGGACTTAATGAACCGCGTCTGCAAACCGTATTTGGACAAATTCGTAATTGTGTTCATTGACGACATCTTAATCTACTCAAAGTCAAAAGAAGAACATGAAGTCCACCTGAAGACGATTTTAGACATACTCGAGAAGGAGAAGTTATACGCCAAATTTTCTAAGTGTGAATTTTAGTTGAAAGAAGTTCAGTTCCTAGGACATGTGGTCAACCGTGACGGTATCCACGTGGATCCTAGCAAGGTTGAGTCGGTCAAGAACTGGAAGACTCCTGAATCGTCAACTGAAATCCGTTCATTTTTAGGATTGGCGGGTTACTACCGGAGATTTATTGAGAATTTCTCCAAGATCGCCAAGCCCCTCACCCTGTTGACTCAAAAGAATAAGACATATGTGTGGGGCAATGAACAAGATGAAGCTTTCCGCATTCTGAAGGAGAAGCTATGCAATGCTCCAGTGTTAGCACTCCCCGATGGACCAGACGACTTTGTGGTCTATTGTGATGCATCAAAACAAGGTTTTGGGAGCGTGCTGATGCAGCGGGGCAAAGTGATAGCATATGCGTCAAGACAGTTGAAGAAGCATGAGAAAAATTATACCACCCATGACCTGGAATTGGGTGCGGTGGTGTTCGCTCTTAAAATCTGGAGACATTATCTTTATGGGACGAAAAGTGTTATCTACACTGACCACAAGAGTCTCCAGTACATATTTGACCAGAAAGATTTAAATATGCGCCAAAGGCGGTGGATCGAGCTACTCAGTGACTACGAGTGTGAGATCAAATACCACCCGGGCAAGGCGAACGTGGTGGCAGATGCCTTGAGTAGAAAGGAAAGGCTCAAGCCAAGGCGAGTACGTGCTATGAGTATTACTATTCATTCTGGACTTAAGACTAAGATTTTGGAAGCACAGGGCGAAGCTTCCAAGGATCTCAAAGCTCCAGCTGAATGGCTAAGAGGACTGGAAAAACACTTTGAACGACGAGATGATGGTGGAATTTACTTCTTCGATCGTATCTGGATTCCATCAGTTGGTGGTGTAAGGAAATTGATTATGGATGAAGCTCATACTTCTAGATATTCAATACATCCGGGTGCAGATAAGATGTACTATGATCTGAGAGACTTGTATTGGTGGCCTGGTATGAAGAGAGACATTGCTGAGTACGTTAGCAGGTGTCTTACGTGCTCTAAGATTAAAGCCGAACATCAGAAACCCTCAGGATTACTTCAACAACCAGAAATTCCTGAGTGGAAATGGGAGAAGATAACAATGGACTTAGTCACAAAGTTGCCTAGAAGCAGCGGTGGGTATGATGCGATTTGGGTCATTGTAGATAGATTGACCAAGTCGGCTCACTTTTTACCCATTCGTGAAGATTACAAAACAGAGAAGCTAGCAAGAATTTATATCAACGAGATCGTAGCAAGACATGGTGTGCCGGTGTCAATCATTTCAGACCGTGATGGTCGATTCGCGTCACACTTATGGCAAGCTCTTCAGGAAGCGTTGGGTACAAAACTACACATGAGTACGGCTTACCACCCTGAGACCGATGGTCAGAGTGAGCGTACCATTCAGACACTGGAAGATATGTTACGAGCTTGTGTTATGGATTTTGGTGGCAGTTGGGATACTCATCTTCCGTTGGTTGAGTTTTCTTATAATAACAGTTACCACGCGAGCATTAAGTGCGCGCCATTCGAGGCTCTGTACGGGCGGAAGTGTAGATCCCCTATGATATGGACTGAAGTGGGAGAAAGTCATCTTATTGGACCAGAAATTGTGCAAGAAACGACAGAAAAGATTTTTCAGATTAAGGAAAGGTTGAAAACGGCAAGAAGTCGCCAGAAAAGCTATGCTGATAAGAGGCGTAAGCCTCTTGAATTCAAAGTTGGAGACCGAGTGTTACTAAAGGTATCTCCATGGAAGGGAGTGGTACGATTTGGTAAGAAAGGAAAGCTAGCACCACGGTATGTGGGACCGTTTGAAATAGTAGAGTGTGTTGGACCAGTAGCTTATCGGTTGAAGTTACCCCAGGAACTGAGTTGTGTTCACGACACGTTTCATGTGTCAAATCTCAAGAAATGTTTGGCTGAGCCAGATGTTCAAGTGCCTTTGGATGAGATCGAGATTGATGAAAATCTGCGATTTGTCGAAGAACCTATTGAGATCGTGGAGCGGGATGTGAAGAAGCTAAAGCGAAGAAGAATCCCATTGGTCAAAGTACGTTGGAACTCTCGGCAAGGAGCTGAGTATACTTGGGAACGTGAAGACCAATTCCGGAAGAAATATCCGAATCTTTTCTCTGAACCCGTACCTTCCTCAGGTGTTGCAACCTGAGCCTTGAGGACAAGGCTCTTCTAACCGGAGGAGACTGTAACATTCCGTATTTTCAGGTCATTTACGACGTCATCTATTTTACTAATTATTTTTTTTCTCTCGTACGCGTTTACTTTTAATTCTTATTATATAGTAAAATCGCGTAAACTAAAAATCAACAATTAACGTAAACGGACACCAAACGAATTAAAGCTTTCGTCAAGCAAGCAATATATTATTTTTACAAAAGTAATAATAAACTTTTTATATTTTATTTTTATTGGTTGCGTAAAACGTTTAAGTTTCGTAATTAAATACATTTAGGCATACCCGAAAGCACCAAAACTTTTCTACGCTTCAACAAATACCTACTTTTATACCCAATACCCAAAAATTCAACATAATATCTTACATATACATATATACATCCGATTATAGATAGTGAAGACCAAAGATATTTCAAACTTGGAAAAACATGTTCCTTAATTCCATGGGATGATCCTTTCTTTTTAAGACAAAGACCAAAGACCTCCATGAAACCTTCATTTTGTCTTTGACTAGTCATTAGGGTATTTAAGGACTTTGCAAGTGAAATACACACACACTTCTCATTTTAAAGGTGTAAAACACAAAAACTCCTCCTCCTTCCCCCCTAGCTCACGGTAAACAACAAACCAACACCAAATCCATACCAAATTTTACTTATCACATTTACACACATTCCTACTATATATCTAAAATATCCTAAGAAGATTTGATGGCTTGGTTAAGTCTTTACAAGTGTTAAGCAAAAAAAATGGAAGATTAGGGTTTAAGGTTTCAAGATCTTGTAAGCTTGAGTTTATAATCTAAACAAGGGTTTAGATTGTTTTGGTTATTATATTACATCATATTAAGGTTAACTAAAACCCTTTATGTCTTTACATTTATCATTTTATGCATATATGAGTTCTATATATTTAATCACCATTTAGGAAATGTTTTAACATATAAAATGGATTTTTACTTATAATCATGCTTTGGTAAACTTTTTCACATGATATATGGATGTTAATATTATGTTAAAATAGATGTATAAGTCTTGTACACTTTTGGTTTATGTATAAAAAGGATATGTATAAACTAGTGATTAAAGTGTGCTTAAGGAAGTTATGGTTTATAAGTGTTATTATGGACTTGTTAACTTAGACATGTAGACAATATATGGACTAATGGACTTTATTATATGTAAGACATATAATATATATGGTATAAAGGACTTGTGGTAATTTACAAAGTTGAAAAGTATAAAGACAAAGTTTAAATATGGATTCAAGAAAGACTTCTAAACTTTCTGTCAAAAACACGAATAAAAACATATTTATTTTATAATTTTATATAATACTACATCTCAAGACGATTCCGGGCATATAAGGAACTTGAAAAACCAATTTATAACGAAAAAGATACGTAGTTTACGAGTTTTACGATAATAAATGGTGTTATAAAAGAAATTTTATAAAAACTTGTTATAAAAATTCTACAAATAGAAGGTTTGGTATTTTTATTAAATCGCATATATTTTTAGAATTCCAAAACTATAAGAAACGTAAATTTTCAATTAAAAACGAGAAAGTTATGAATTACGCAAGATTATATACCTAAATGTATAAAAATACTTTTATAAAAAGTTACTGTTCATGACAAAAATATTTATTTTTGTAAATCTCATAAATAGATAGGACTTTCAATTACGAGAACGTGCTCGAAAGAAACGCTAAAAACGAAGCTATAACGAATAAGATACACCATTTACGGGTTTTACGATAACTAAAACTATAAAAATAAGTTTATAACTGGTATGAACAGTAAAATCACTGTTCATCAGAGGACTAAAAATATGAAAATGTCAAATTTTGATAACTCCTCTTAATACGAAAGCGTGGACATAAGAAACGCAAGAAACAGACTTGAAAAGTAAAAGTTATGTCATTTTTACTAAATGTATAATTATAAACGTTTTAACCTTATAAATATGATTTCACTAAAACAATTAGATGGTGATTAGCTATATAGAATTATACATGGTAGTAGTTATCCAATGTGATTAGTACTTATACGACCTATATTGGACCATGTTGCATTCCGTCATTTCCGTGACGCATTTTCTGTTGTATTTGGATTATCAATAACTCGAGGTGAGTTCATAGCCCCATTTCTATCTAATTGTTTTACAAACTCTACGGGGTAGAATTACATGCTTGTTTTACTACGGACACAAGTGTTTTAAAACTGTATGCTATTTCGTGATCATATTATTGCCTAAGTACCCTTGCCACTAAGTCCCCTTTTATCATGAACCGTGAGTTGCTATATTAGTAAGCGCGAGTGTTGTGGATAGATCTATCGGGACTGACAATCCCCACCTTTCTTTGGGGTCACAAGTTGACTCATGGTGCATTTAACATTTGAATAATACGTTGGTTGTTTGGCATCATCCTTTTTACTGCGTGGGGCATATATTACGATTACTTATTACGTGTTAAGGTTCGGTGTCATGAGCTTAGTGCAATAATACCTGTTTTTGGACTACTGAATATGATTCATGGTCTACTATTACTTAAATCTTGTGGTCCACTCTTTTACCGACAAACCTATGGATTCACTCAACCTTTGTGTTGACCTTTAGCATGTTTAATTTCAGGTCCTAAGGTATAAGCTTGGATGGGAGCCGTGACGGATATCAATGAAGATGGATTCTGTGTTTATTTAAATTCGATGCAACTTTTATCTATAAAAACTTAAGTTACCTTTTGGTAGTATGAAGCTTTTGTTTAATTAAAAACGTATGTGGAAATGTTTATGACTTTTAAAACATATGGGACCTAATGTTTGAACTCTGATATTTTGCTATGGCATCGAATGAAATCTTATCTTAAACGTCCATTTAAGGTCGTTTCCTATATCTTGATTGTTGTGCTATGAAGTCGCACCCCAATGCTACTATTCCGCTGCCTGTCCGATTTTGGGGGTGTGACAGTTAGACTGTGATCAAGCTTTCCCAACCTATTCCTCGAGTGAACGATAAACAATCCCGAGTCTTGCCCATACTACACTACAACGATTAGGTGCACTGCCTAGGGAGTTGTAAAACTTCTCGTGTAGAAGTCCTACGACGACCGCACATCAAAAGCCATGATCTCTACCTCATTAGATGAAACCCCAACTCCATATACATTAGATTTATGAATATTAATTTTAAGCACGTAAGCAAATTAAAAAATATTGAGGATCCAAATAATATTTTTCATAGCATTTAGATTTCACTTAGAAAGGATAATAACATCGTCTGCGTAAAAGAGATGAGAAATGTGCATACTCGGGCAACCGACCTTGACGCCATGAAACATATTAGCAGCTAAACCATCGTTAAGAGCCATATAAAGACCCTCCATAACAACAATGATTAGAAAAGGCGAGAGAGGATCACCTTGCCTCAAACTTCTTTTTAAAGAAAACTCCGATGTAGGGCTCCCATTAATGAGAATAGAAGTCCTAGCCGACGCTAATCCAGCTTTAATCCAATTATGCCATTTAATATCAAAGCCTAATTTATCAAGAATATAATCAAGGTACCTCCAGCTCACAGAATCAAAGGCTTTTTCAAAATCAACTTTGAATAACATCATTTTCTTTTTACATTTCTTGTACCAATCAATAGTCTCGCTAAATACTTATTAGATATTTGATAAATATATTTTGTTACATAAAAAACCGTAAATAGCCAAAAGTACATGTAATACTCGTAACTTGCCGTATTGTTTGGGGGTTTATGCCTAATGTATGTTAGGCTATGCACTATGGGTTGGTCGACCCTCTTGGTCGGCGTCGGTCGGCTTGTAGTGGAGGAGTCGGTCGGCGTCGGCCGTGTGAGAATTGTGGTCGTCTAGACGATCGATGGTCGAGTATGGGAAAAAAAATCCGTTACCTCATTTAATATAATTTTTTTATAAAATTTAAAATTTAAACACTTTAACACTATAAATACCCAACTCATTTCACCATTTTATACACAATTTATATACACTTACATCAACTTTTTTAAATGGTTTGTTCGCTTCAACACAACATCGATGAAATCAAAGTTATGGTTCAGAAACAAATCGAGGAGGATAAAGTTCGTCAGCTAGCGATCGTAATTTGTTACGTTTTCTTTCGTATTGTATTTTTTCGTATCGTATCGTAATTAAGTTTTTAATTATTATTGTAATGTTTTTATTTATATTTGAATTATTATTTAGTGTTTTTTATTATTATGTTAATATTTAAAAATGAAGGTCGCTGGTAGTCACGATAGTGCCTAGCTTTAGGTAAATAAATACTTGAATTAATAGCTTGGATTTGGATCCATACTGTGAATCCAGTTCAACCTGAATGATTTCATGCATGTTCGAACTTGACATGTTCCTTTTTTTTTAATAAATTTTTTGATCTATTTATTATTATATCTTTAACATGTTACATTTACCATGAATACTGTAGAATTTGTAATTGAAAACCATACTTTAATGTAAAAAGAGTAGGTGGTGGATAGGACACCTTCAACCATAAAGGGTTTAATTCTGTTTTCACCAAAAAGAAGTTGTCAAGAAAAAGTCCCATTTTCATCTTCTACCATCTCATTATATACATTATACCCCATGTCCTATTTTTTTTAATGATCGCCTTTTTCTAGTAAATATGTCAATTCACAACTCAATGTTATTTCTATACGGTACATTAACTTCTATTTTAATTTATGTGGTAGATCAATTTCTATATAAAATTAAGCTATGTGATATTTCAAAATGTTTGAAAATAAGTTATTAATAGCATATAAGACTACTTTAGAAATGGTATCTAAAACGCATTATCTCACAAAAAATATGTAACTCTATCCATCTGAAGAAAATGCAACTTTCTTGCTTTGTCGCAAAAATAAAGTATAAGATATTAGTCAGCCAAACCCCGTGAATTAGTTGGTCAAAAGGTCGGAAACCATGGTTACCCGAAGAAAAAGTATAAAATATTATGTTATTTGTATTTATCAACTAAAACTAGGTTTCTATGTATACTTTTAGTTCACTTCACATAAAAAGGGAGGATTTGCATGATTCATCTTAAAACATTGTACATAAACCTAGTAAGATAATATTTTAGTAATATCTTATACGTAGAAAGTTGACTACTATAATATAACATGATACATGTTCAAAGCTGCACAGTGAAAATTTAGTTGCATGATTCCAAGAACTTAATTAAATAAGAATCAGCCAAGAAATTAAAAAACTCTGATGATGTAGTGGGATAATTAAATTCTCATGAATTCATTACTGACTCAACAAATCATTTGACTTTTATTGACCATTTATCGCTATATATCACCCATCACATTTTCATAATATACTCATCCTCAAAAAACCATATTTCATCTCATTAATGGCTTTATTACTTTTCATACTATTACTACTATCATCATCACTACATTCATCATCTTCATTACCAGATTACTCCAAAGGAAAATGGAAGGTGTTAAAGAAAAGCATTGGTGTATCCGCCATGCATATGGCATTACTACCAAATGATCGAATAATAACATTTGATCGTACCGATTTTGGCCCATCGAACATTACATTCCCAGCGGAAAAATGTCCTTTGGGCCTTGATTGTTACGCGCATTCAGTGGAATTTTACCCCTCTAAACGTGGGGTAAGACCACTGACTATTTTATCTGACACTTGGTGTTCATCTGGCGCGTTATTACCAAATGGTGTATTAATACAGTCAGGTGGTAATAACGCGGGTGAACGTGTTGTTAGGACGTTTAGCCCGTGTGATAATTGTGATTGGGTCGAAACTAGAAACGGGCTCGTTTCGCCTAGATGGTATGCGTCTAATCAGTTATTACCAAATGGGAGAGTTATAGTTGTTGGTGGCAGAAGACAATTTTCGTATGAGTTTATTCCTAAGACTTCGACTTTGGGTCTTGATTATAAAGAGTACCCACTCCCATTTCTTCAAGAAACTTTAAGAAATGACTATTTTCAAAATAATTTATACCCGTTTCTTCATTTAAATACTGATGGAAATTTATTTATTTTTGCTAATGATCGCGCGATTTTATTAGATTATGTGAATAATAAGGTGGTAAGAAAGTATCCAGTGATGCCAGGTGGGGTATCTAGGAATTACCCTAGTACCGGTTCGTCGGTTTTGCTTCCGATGAATCTTTCGGGTGGTGGCCCGGTGGCGGAAGTGTTCGTTTGCGGTGGTACGGTACTGGATGCAGTTGATAAAGCTTGGCGTGGTGAGTTTGTTTTGGGGACTAAGAGTTGTGGAAGGTTGAGATTGAATGATGAAAATCCGCAGTGGGAAATGACGGAAATGCCCTTGAATAGAATCATGGGGGATATGCTACTATTACATACTGGTGATGTTTTGATTATAAATGGTGCGGCTTCTGGGGCCGCTGGGTGGGATCTGGCTAGAGAGCCCGTACTGAATCCGGTTTTGTATGAACCGGGTTCAAAAAAGTTTCATAAGATGAACCCAACGACAATCCCTAGAATGTATCATTCGAGTTGTCATTTACTCTCTGATGGTCGAGTTATTGTTGGAGGTAGTAATCCGCACGATAAATATAATTTCTCGACTCTTTTCCCAACTGAGCTTAGTGTCGAAACATTTTCACCACCGTATTTACTCGGGCCAAAGTTAAGGCCGAATATCACAGGAATTAAACCCGGGGTGAATTTGGTTTATAAACAGCTGATCGAGGTTAACTTTCGGTTAAGGGGAAATGGGAAAGAATTTGATAATGGAAAGGTTTATGCGACGATGATGGCACCTTCATTTACTACTCATTCGTTTTCGATGAACCAAAGACTTTTGGTGTTGGAAGTTGTTGAGGTACGTCGGAGGTTTACTGAGAACTACGCGGTGAAGTGTTTAGCTCCAGCGGTGGCTGAGGTTGCGCCACCGGGCTATTACCAATTATCAATTGTATATGATGGAGTTCCTAGTAGAAGTAATTGGGTACAAATTGGTACTTAATTGATTGTTGTTAAGTTAATAAGTTATAATGCTACAATTGTAAGGTTGTATTGCATGCATGATCGTACAAATGATATCAACATTATGGTGCCATTCTTTTTCTCTACAATTTTTATTTCTTACTGTTTGTGATGTTGGTCGACTGTCAAATGAAATAAATGAGAAAAAGAAAAAAATAAATGAAACAAAATATATGACAGAGAAATGAAACTATTGTATTGTATTTAACAAGTTAGGTCACCCGCGCTCCGCTGCGGGATGTTTGACGGCCGGTGTTTTTGGTTGGTCGTGTTAGAAGGTATGTTTTTGTAAAAAAAAAAAAATTAACGGTCGTTAAGCAACGACCGATTTAAAGCACTGTTTTGGTGCATTCTAAAAAAAAAACTTACGGTCGACCGCTAGTGGGGAAAGGGGTATTTTATAAAAAAAATTAAAATGAGAGGGGGTATTTCGTAAATATTTGAGGGGCTATTTCGTAAATAAAAAAAGGAACGGGTCGGGGCGGACTGGGTCGGGTCGACCCGACAATACCGATAACTCAGAAAGTGTGAGTGAATATTTTGAAAAAAAAAAGCAAAAAAACAATTTAAAATTTTTTTTTTAAAATGTTCGGACATTCATAAAAAAAACAGACCGATGACTAAAAAAGTGCGAGAGAGTATTTAAAAAAAGAAAACAAATTTTTTTTTTCTAAAAAAAAAAAACCGATTGGACCGGGTAGGGTTGAGCCGGCATATTAAATGCACCCCGGTCAACCCGGTGGATTTAATGCACACTAAATGCAAAAGGCCATTTAATGCATGTGAGAGGGTATTCCGAGGGTAAAAAAGGAAAATTTTATTTTAGAAATTTTTTTGGGAAAAAAAGGGAAAAAAAACTGGCGACCGCGCGCCGTTGCGGGACGATTAGCGGAGCGCGAGGTTTGAGGAAACTTAAAGTTTTAGCGAGGTTTGAGGAAGCTTAAAGTTTTATTCATAAAAAAACAGACCGATGACTAAAAGAGTGCGAGAGGGTATTCCGAGAAAAAAAAAGGAAAATTTTATTTTAAAATTTTGTTGAGAAAATAAAGTTTACTTTTAAAAACTTTTTGAGAAAAAAAAAACAGACCGATGGCTCAAACAGCGCGAGAGGGTATTCCGAGAAAGAAAAAAGGAAAGTTTTATTTTAAAAAAAAATTTAGGAAAAAAAAAAAATTGGGATGATTAGCGGAGCGCGAGGTTTGAGGAAACTTAAAGGTTTATTCATAAAAAAACAGACCGATGACTCAAACAGTTTTATTTTAAAAAGTTTTTGAGAAAAAAAAAGGTTAAAAAAAATCAATGTAAAGAAAGAAAAAGAAAAAAAAAAAGGGCGCATTAAATGTAGCGGGTCAAAAAATCGGGTTGCATTAAATTTTTGTTGGGTCGGGTGTTCTGCCTTTTTGTATTGTATTTAATTTCTGTGCTGTGCTATCAACAAAGGTTGTCACTATGCAGTATACACGATATTGATGCAAAGGTTCTTCCTGAAAGTTAATAAGGAAATTTATATCCAATTCGCAATACAAACATGACTCGTTTATGTGATGTAAGTGAGCGAATTAGGAAATGGGTGTCTTATTTGTATCTTGTACATTAGCATGACAATTAAACATCCATCATGCAAGGAAGATAACATCTAAGTCTGAACCCGACTCTTGAAAACCAAGAAACACAAACATATGAAAACAATCTCTGGTCTACACGCTGAGGTGACCAAAGAGACTCCCCAAAGCGACCCTCTGAGTCTAGATACCTCCACGCCTGAGGTCTTAGGAATCCAGACTGAACCCTCAACAGCCGAAAAGGTTGCTGATGTACAACAAGAGACACTGCAAGCAACCTTCTTCAAAACTTCTTTAGGAGAAACATGTGAAGATCAGGGTAACCCCTGACCCAATAAAGAGTTAAAGTCAGCACATACCATCATTCTGTACAACTTGTCATTCCACCTGAGAAAGCTGGATCAGGGTTGTCGAAGCCGATGTTGTAATGTTGAGTCCAAAACTCATATTACAAGTCCATCGAGTATCTGAGTTTGCTTTTATGATGGTTATTCAGCTTCTTGATTTGGCCCAAACATGATATAATGTTGAGCCCAAAACTGAAAACCCAATACTTTCAGAAAAACTAATGGCAAAGGCAAAGGAGTAAAATGTGGTGACTTTGCATGTTTTAAACCAAAATATAATGCTAATCTAATATGTACTTTTGGTCCTCCAAGTCCTATTAGGTTGTCGCAGATCTAAGTGGCCTAGTTGTATTGGCTTGAAAATGGCTATTCTCGCACTTTTTATAAGATTTTTAAAAGTCCAAGTTCGCCTTCTAGATGTCTAACTAGGTAAAGATTTGATTAAGCGAATAAGTGGCCCCTTTAACTAGGTCACCTAGATCCACGAGATTTTAACTAGATCTTACTAGGACAAAAAAGTTCATACCAAAATAACTTAGATTGATCCAAAATAAGAATTCTAGTCCAAAAGGAACTGCTAGACCTGAGATTGTTAATTCTAGATCTATCCATCTTTGAACTTCCGTGGCAAAAACATTATTTTCCGGCTTTCCAATAAAGCCTATGTTAGTGAACTAGTATTTACTATTAGTATTAACGAGGGGGCATATTGCCCGCGCGTTGCGGCGGGGCTAACTTTGTCTCGAAAGATATTTAGCTCCAATAGTAGTGTGTTTTTGGTGTTTTAGTATTTCTAATATGGCCGAAAAACCACTCCTGAAACTACAACTAAACTTGAACATGTATAACTACATATTTGTTTTCCGAAACCATAAGACGTGCCTTAATTTGTACAATATTCATTGCCCCAATAGGCGTGTTAACTAAACGCTTTCCAACGGACTAAAGAACGGCTGGCGTATGACCTGAAGCTACACTACCCGCACTGTCATTAGCTGCAGGCGTTCTTTGACCCAAGTTCAAACCAAACCCAGTCGATGACCAATAGTTAAACAAATACTCACCATTCGTTTTTGGTGAAAAAGTCGCGCCTTCTCTTGTTTTTCATTAGAGTACTCTTTAACACCTTTAGTTCATTTATGCGAAGCAAAATTAGTACTTTTTGGTGGCTGAACTTCCACATGATTTCCCCATGTACCATAGATTCATAGTTCCTACAACAGCCTCATCCGATGCACATCTACATGACCACATCTACACAAAAACCAAATGCATAATTATAAATGTATGATGGTGTTGCAAAAATTCAATCCTGTTCATCTATGGCCCAAAACACAAATTTAAGTAAGAAGTTGTATACATGTTGTGGTTCTTTTAAACATATGGTAAATCTAAAACCAAAGATGCTTTTCGCAAGTATTTCTAGACATGAAGAGTTGCATCAACTAAGAAACATCTTGCCCATTCATGAACTTTTGCATTAAACCTCTGTAGCAAGCAGGTTTTGCTTAATTCATCAGACTCTTAAATTCTAGTGAAAGAAAGATGAGTAGTACACAGTATAGACCACTACATTTCCAACGGTGGCGGTCAAGACAAACCGTCAACTACATCAGTATCTTGGCCCATCTGATGAACACTAAATGATTTTACTCTGAACTTTTAGACAAATTTGTTGATCCTACATCACATGGTTAACTTTTAGACAAATTTGTTGATCGTATCTTTGGCCAATGTAACCATTCAACTACATCAGTATAGACCACCACTAACAGGTTTTTCATATTACATAGTAGAAATCGAGTGAAAGAAAGATGGGTAGTACACACCGGATAATAATCATATAGTCTACATATAATCTCAAGGTGACCGCAACATGTGACAGCACACATCGAATAATAATCATGTAATTTGAATCAAATGCCAATTCAAAATTAGTTACCTAATCAGAGATGTTTGTTCCACCCACAACAATCGCAATTATGAGACTTTCCAATGATTGACCGAAGGCCTTCACCTGTAACAATCCCATGTAACATGTAAATCTCATAAATCTTGCAGGTGTAATAATGGAGAGTTAAACTCTGTATATAAAAATAGTCACATAATTCATAGTAAGCGGATATCATAATCAGAGATGTTTGTTCCACCCACAACAATCGCAATTATGAGACTTTCCAATGATTGACCGAAGGCCTTCACTTGTAACAATCCCATGTAACATGTAAATCTCATAAATCTTGCAGGTGTAATAATGGAGAGTTAAACTCTGTATATAAAAATAGTCACATAATTCATAGTAAGCGGATATCATGTATGGCCATTCCTCAAGAAAAGCATTACCCATGACAATTAAAGTCATTAAATCAGTTTCCGTTGCATAATTCATAGATAACAGTTACATAAACAAACATGAGGTATGGCCAGTTCAGAGATGTGGTTTTGC
Source organism: Tanacetum coccineum (assembly GCA_026074375.1). NCBI lineage: Eukaryota > Viridiplantae > Streptophyta > Magnoliopsida > Asterales > Asteraceae > Tanacetum > Tanacetum coccineum. The sequence goes on along the minus strand of BQNB010006044.1, from coordinate 33,820 downwards.
AACGCATAACTCAGAGTTGTGGTTTTCTAAAAACTATGGTTTGTAACGGAAATCGATATCAGTTGGTTTTTAGAAGTGTGAAGCTGGTTAAACGGAAACCGATATCAGTTGGTTTTTAGAAGTGTGAAGCTGGTTATCTATTTATGTATACTTATTTTTCTAATCCCAAAATGGTAGCCTTCTGTAATCTGCAAGCTACCCAAAAAAAGAGATACGTGTCTGGGTTAATCGGCTAAACACTGGTTTTAAACCAATGTCAATATCTGCATGATGTTCAATCTAAAGTTCCTACCGTAAGTCACCATTATACCCCTCACCCCCAAAATATCAAAATATCCCTTAAACCGACCCATGGCACAATTTGCCCCAGAATTCACGTTACAACTATGATTTCTAAACATGTGTTCGCTGGCTGCGAACGTTGCATATCTAACAAAAAGTGCACTGATCAAAATATGAAATAATCATACAACTTACATTTTTGTAGTGTTGTCAGTCTTCTTTCCATTCCATATCCCACGTTGACGCCCTTGCTTCTGTTGACAGAAAGAACAACAATCAGACACCTCAACATTTAATCCATCTATAAAGTTCTATCAAAATTATCCATTACCTGAGACTCATCAATCGAATATTGCGGTGTTGCATCAGATGAACATGTGGTTTGTGTTTGAAAACTCCGTGTGCCCAAAGGGCTATATAACAGATCAACGAATGATGCCTCTAATCTGTAATGAGCAACTCACACATATTAGAAAACCCAACGAAACGAAATAAAAACACTGACATTCTATAGATCTACGACTCATCATAATATTGCAGGTGAACAGACGCATTATAAGAAGGTAGTATTACCTTAACAGCAATACCAGATTTAGCACCATCAATCGCAAGGCAGATAGGCTTAAAATGAAGGGGTTCCATGCTTCCGTGAATCTGTCAACTAAAAAATCAAAAAGTTGCATTCCATAATTAAAATTTTTGTAGATATAGTTTAACTTAAACTTCAAGTGAAATAAATGCCAACTTACTTGGCTTCTCTTCTAGTTTGAGTAACAGCTTTGTCTCCATTGAGTGTGGTCATGGTCACATACCCACATCCCTTGTCTAGACATGTCAAGAATCCTAATATGTCTCTAAGATACCCAGCCGCTTTTTTTCATTCTATGTTCCAACCAAAACACAACTGATGGCGCCGGTTGTTCTTTATGACTTCTCTGCTCAATCTACAGATGTAAAGGTACATTAAGATACATTGTCATTGACTCACTTCTGAGAAACTCTAAAATGTTTATTAATTTAGATATGAGACATACATATATAATGATTTGGATCAGCTTATTTAGCTTGCTTATGGGCTTATTTGATCTTGGCAAAGTCAAAATACATCATTTGAACTAAACTTAAGTTGCATAGCATCGCCTAAAGCAATTGACTAATTCGTTGCTTAACTTTGATCCGTAAATAGATTGAAACATGCATTTATTCATAATATATTAATAATTAAGTACAACTTTCGCATAAATGGTTTAGTCTACTTTATCCATATAAGTAGAAAGCTTAACTTGATCATTAACACAAAAGTAAGAGGAACTATTAAGGGTAGTACAGTTACTTTGGTAGTACGATATCAATTGATCAATAATTTATTAATAAATTTATACATCACTATTCCCGATTCGTGTTATAAAACTCCAAGTTTTGGATGTGGCATAACTTTTTGTTGGATATTTCTGCAACGAATCGTTGTGAAAGATCTAGAGGGAAAGATGAACAGACTGTATGTAGTTTATGATCTGTGTGGAAGTTTATTATTGAGTGGGCCAAATAAAACGGGCTGATGGGAGTCCAATACAAAAGCAACGCCTAACAGGACGTCGTCGTCACGGCAATGAGTATATTGTATAATAATTGTATCAGGCCAAGCCCGTTTATTTATTTAACATTATTTATATTGTTTTAAAACTCATGGTTCGTAAAATGTGTAATTCTCTCTTGATTGAGAAAGTCTCACCTCCATTCATCTTCATCATCATCTCCGTAGTGCTTAGTATCAAGAGCTTTTTGATCCTCGTCATCGTAGCCGAATAGCTCCTCCTCATAAGCTTGGTTGTCCTTTACTTAACTCATCTATACACAACAAAACACACAAAGATCAAGATGTTATGAAAAGCGTATTAAGAAAACACCAAAATTAAAACCCTAACCCTTGCGTGTTGATAGCCTAGCTTAGTACATCACTATTCCCGATTCGTGTTATAAAACTCCAAGTTTTGGATGTGGCATAACTTTTTGTTGGATATTATATTTCTGCCGGAGATGTAACGAATCGCTGTGAAAGATCTAGAGGGAAAGATGAACAGACTGTATGTAGTTTATGATCTGTGTGGAAGTTTATTATTGAGTGGGCCAAATAAAACAGGCTGATGGGAGTCCAATACAAAAGCAACGCCTAACACGACGTCGTCGTCACGGCAATAGTATATTATCTAATTGTATCAGGCCAAGCCCGTTTATTTGTAATACTCCTAATCTCCATTATGCTAAATGCCAAAAACAGTGCCAGCCTTTTAGTAGGCTCCTTTTAGTCTACGTTAGCAGGCTTATTTTTATCCAGCCTACATGTTTGGCCAGTTGAGGTTTAGGCTTTTGTTTTGTTTTCACTATTCATAACAGACTATGTTTGTATAATCCAAATTCCACACACACTATGGGTGCACCACAACTGTCACAAGTGAAAATATATAACGACAAAACAGTATGTACAAACTATAACAATAAAAGACTTCCTTAAAATACTTCATAATTTACAATAGCAAAATATTCATAGAAGATACATTAGGTAACTAAAACATTAAAAAGCAAAAGTGAAAAGAAAAAAAATCTAACTTCCCGATATATAACAGTAATAAATTAGTCATCGCGGCGACGCGCGGGGAAAGTTCCAACTCGATACTCCTAATCCCCATTATGCTAAATGCCGAAAAAAGTGCCAAAAACAGTGCCAAAAAATGTGGGTAAAAACATTAGCCTAAAATCTGGCCCAAAGTAAAAAAAATCCACCGGCCCAAAATGAAAAAAAAAACTTTACAAAACGGACCCTCAACTTTTAACTATTTACGGTTTTTTATAATAAACTTTATTTATCAAATATATAACACATATTTACCGATTCATTCAGATAAAAAAAAACCGTGAAAAGCTCTTCGAATTGCGAACAAAACGAGCCCAATATTGCAATGCTTCTGAAATACGCACGATTTTATAAAAAATGTCAAAAATGTTTAGATCCTTAGTCGGGCTCCTTTTAGCCCAAGTGGTCGGTCGAAATGATAAATCTATAATATATATGGAAAAAAAGTACTCGGCCCGTTATTCTTTGTTACAATAACGATTGTATACCAAAAAATTGTTAAAACATACCAAAATACCGAAAACACACCATTATCGAAGCTAAATATCTTTCGACATTAAGTTAGCCTCCGCCGCAACGCGCGGGCAATATGCCGACTCGTTTATTTAACATTATTTATATTGTTTTAAAACGCATGGTTCGTAAAATGTGTAATTCTCTCTTGATTGAATAACGAGTTTTAGAACAATATAAATAATGTTAAATGAATAAACAGGCTTGGCTCGCTACAAACAATGTTATAGTAAATATTAGTCCACTAACAACCTACAGATTACATAATTATTGTATTGTTGATTATGTTTTTTGGGTAAAAGGTTTTCACCTAGTAAATATACTACTTCAAAAACAGTTAAGTACATCGGATGTGAGTGAATCTCACATCTCAGCCCGTTACATAGGCGGTAAAGCATAAATAAGAAGACATAACTACTCCTATCAAAGGAAAAGACCACATAGACACTAGCTTATATTTGTCTCATACAGACACAAAACATAAATTATCTTCTACCACGACCACGAAGATTAATACCCATCTTATTACAGAATGTTAGATATTTTTTGTTAGACCTTCAATAGCAAAAGTATCATAGATGTCATAATCTTCGTCCTCATATAAGCTTGCATCATTTGCACCTCCACTAGCCATAAATTAAGCAGTCTCATCGTAAGCCACTTTAACATCACTATCACTATCCGCATTAACCAGATCATAATCAACATTATTTAGCGGTTTCCCATCATCATCCACAAGCATAAGCTTCACATCCAACATTTGTCTTTCTAGGTTATTAATCATTTCTGCTAGAGGGGTTGTATTTGGACTACCAGATGCCTCGGGTGAAGACCCGTGACCAGAAGAAACCACCCTTGAATTGGCCCCCTTACCAGCCAACTTTGAATTCCCCTCATTCGTACCCAGGTCATCATCGTTCTCAACATAATTAAGCACGTCAAATGGGTTTGAATTACTTATCTCTTGTCTTGACAATCCAACTCGCTTCTTTTTACCACTCGTGCTAGCACTATTCTTTTTAGAGATAGGTTTATAAACTTGTTTAGTTAGCTTAAAACCCACCTTCAAATCAGCAGCAATTCCTTTAACAACTTGTCTAGGATTCTTCAAGTTTTTCAACACATCCGAGACAAGTTTCTTAGGACATTCATCGAAGACGTGACCAAAGATCTTGCAACTTGAACATCTAGGACGTGCCTACTCATACTCAACACGAATAGTTCTCACAGTATACCCCTCACCCACGAATTTAGGTACAACAACCACCATGGTATCTTTTAACTCAACATCGGCTCAAAGCTCAACCATGGCTCTAGCATAACTAGCCCTACCACAAGAGTCCGTGCACATAGCAGCCGTGTAAGAATCTAACATCATAGGTTTGCCTAGTTTAGTGGCAATAACACTCAAACCATCTTCCGTAAAAAAAAGCAATGAGAATATCATGGAACTTCACCAAAATCGAGATATTATACACGTTCTCCATCATAATATTCGCATTCGGTGTCCATTTTTTTAGAATCAATGGCACATTGAGAATTAACCACGAACCATTCTCCAACATAGATTCTATCCCATCTTTAGAACTAAACTTCAAGAAGAACATACATTTAGTCATCATTGATTTAACAAGGTCAAATTTACTTTAAGTATTCTTAACATAGTTCTCAACAACCGGGTTAGCTACATGTTTGCCCAAAAAGAATCCGTACACATTATTGTTAAGGGTTCATTCACAACACAAACCGATTCTTTTGAAACGATAACATCCGCACCATTGCCAGCCGAAGTAACCAAGGTATGAAAATTAACCAATTCTTGACTCGTATCTTATTTTAATAGTGTTGCAAATGAAGTTGGACCCACATTAGTATTATTCAGATTAGAATCCTTAGCAAGTGATGCTGTAAGAGTAGGATACGTACCTAAATTCGGATTAACAACACTTTCAACGTTATGTTTTCCACCCAAAGAATCTATCAACTCAGAATTTGTGACAAAACTTGGTTCCTCGTTAGAAACTATGGTATACAGACTACCAATACCCTCGTTGACCCTGTTACTAACCGTACAAGAATCATCAAGCACAGACTTATGCTTTTCATTTACCCGATTGTTAATAGCAGCCATATCTTGCTTGTCTTTTTCCTTAATGCCTTTCTCTTTCCCACCTGAACTCACGAACCCCTCTCCATATTCAAACAACACCAATCATGCATAGTTAAGCCCTATAATACACCAACCAGATATAGAAAACCCAAAATCAAAATAACCAGTAGCAAACCACAATCCACGACCAATAATCATCAATTAACAAATCAAGTCAGATTGGTAAACATGACAACAAGCCTTAGGATTGTTTGTAATCGTAACCAACAGTAGCAAAGAAAACAAAACCCTAAAAAGGGTTTGAACAATGAACACCTTCTCAATGCGTTGTTAATGTGTAATTAGTGACTGCAACGAATAATTAAACCCTAACGAAATGAAAAAACGAAAACCCTAACCAGCAAACCTCTCGTCCCATTAGTAGGGATCGTAAAGTTCTATGAATTATAACCGAAGTAATAATTAAAGAACAGGTACAAACCCAGTGATTAGTAAGCACGTAGCAGATTAGAGTGATTCGATCAAGGCGAATGAGTTAGGTTTTTTGTCGCCACGAAGAAGGTTTTATTTTTTGTGAGGAGGTTTGTATTTGTTGATTAAGTATTAACATTGTTAATTATGCTTTAAAACGTACAAATGACATTATATAGTTAGGTTTTGGAAACTTTAAGATAGTGATATCAAACTTTGAAATTTAAATAGGCTTGGTTGATAACGGGCTAGATAATGGACTAGTGGGATTAATTAAGCTCAAACTTTTTATTTGTGAGAAACTTCATAACTCTATTTGCTTCATTTGTGAATCTTTTTTAAATTTGATTATTTTGATTTTTTGACTATTGAAAGTTCTTTCAAGTTTTTGTTTTTAGATTGTAGGTAAAATACCCGTAAAGAGAAATCAAAACAATGATACAATAGAAGAATACGATAAACTTGTAAATGAGAGTTATGAGCATATACTTTATGGAATGAAAAGACGAGAATTAGATGAAACCAAATTCAATAACACGATTTAGGCACGTGTTTTACACGCTTCCATTTAAGCAAGTTTGGCGTATGTCCGTGTCTAAATATCAAGATACAACGATCAGTACGTTGTAATGTCGTACATGACCCTATGCCTGAAATTATCATTGGAGTAGAGACACGATTCACCGAAATGATTGCATATATGTATGTACTATTTGAGACAGAAAAACCTTATGTATAACATTCTGTAAACTTGGATTGAAGATTAATATCCTTCTTATACTTGCATAACACAAACCCTTGTATAACAACGATCATGATTAATGAACTTCACGACCATCAATTCGGACAATGCTATACTAGTAAACATTAGCTCCACTATGCGGTAGTTGTTACCAAGTCCTTAAATGACTATTACACATTAATTTTAACTTTAATACAACCGACAAAATATTGTGGAGCTACTATTCATTATAAAAATCTGAGAAATATGCAAATATGCTCCCTGTGGTTTCCCAAATTTGCAGATTTGCTCCCCAACTTCACGAAAGTGCAGGCGGCCTCCCCAAAACGAAACTTGTGTCGCATTCATGCTCCCTGGCAGGGAGCACGAGTGCAATGGAAGTTTCAATTCCCATTGCATTCGTGCTCCCTGGCAGGGAGCACGAGTGCAATGAAAGTTTCAAACTGGGGAGGCCACCTGCACTTTCGTGAAGTTGGGGAGTAAGTCTGCAATTTTTGTAAACCACAGGGAGCATATTTGCACTTTTCTCTAAAAATCTAATGTTCATTACCATGATTAAGGGTGCGTTTGGTTCGCAGAATGTTTTTGTTGGAATTGGAATGTGTTTGAGGAATTTAAATGTTAAGGAATTGGAATGTTAAAGAATTGGAATGTTAATGAATTGGAATCTGAAGCAATTGGAATTTGTGAAAACTATCGCGTGTTTGGTTGGAAAAAAATGAAATGAAAAAAAAAATTATATAATTATATTAATAATAATAATAATAAAATAATACAAAATAATTAATAATAATAATAATAATAATAATAATAATAATAGTAATAATAATAATAATAATAATAAATTATTTTTGATGATAAAAATATCAAATTCCATGGAATTATAAATTTTCCTTCCGTTTTAGGATGAAATGTTAATTCCACACATAAAAGAATTTGAGGTATTTCATTACATTAATTCCGCCAACGAAACACACTATGGAATTGGAATCAGATTTTGAATTCAAACATTCTGCCAACCAAACACGTTATGGAATTGGAATCAGATTCCAATTCCATCAGAATCCTGAAGATTCCGCGAACCAAACGGTGCCTAAGGGTGCGTTTGTTTTGTAATAGGGAATCTCTATTGGTATGAGTTTTGATGTAGGGCGGAATGACAATTAGTATCAATTTAAGTATCATTCTCTATAAACATGTTTGGCTCAATGATTTTGTGTTCAACTTTCATATTTTCTTTCCTCTCCATGTATAAGCATATAAGAGGTCCAAAACATTACATACACGAGATGAATGGATAATATAAAAAAACAACATCAAGTTTTCAGTTGTAAATCAAAAAATTAGTTTGAAACAAATTGTGAAACTTGTTTTTACATAAACGAGATCTTTACTATATCACCATGCTTATGACAAAAAATACAAATCATTCATAGTTCATATATTTTAATATCAAATGTTTTTCTCTTCTTAATTCAAGAATCTATGGCCAAAATTTTAACAAAAAGAACCCAAAATCAGTAACAGAAAAAGAAATTAAGTTCATATTCATGGATACAAAATCCCCATCTCAAATTGGTGGTCAAAATCTCATAACCATAATCAACGACTTGGGGATGGACCACATTACCGCAAGAATGAACCGTGAAATAGGTAAAGTGGTTGTCTTTTTGACTTTGCTGGACTGATGAAGAAGACAAGAAGAACAACGGGATAAGTGTGGTTTGATGTACATGGTGAATATTTTAAGGGCAAACCAACAACAATGTACCGTTTGATGCGAATGGTGCAATGGGCCATAGATTGCTCATGACGATCTGCAGCAAGGACGTTTTGACGGTTGTTTAACGACCCATGATATGGAAATTGAACATGTGTGGTCAAGCAACATTGAAGCTTAAGGTGTTCTTTCAATGTTTTTTTCTAATACATTATATATAGCTTAATATATACTTATAGAATTTACTCTAATAATTAACCAATGGTTTTCTTTTCATAAACCATCGGATACATGTGTATCGTCTTCTTACAATTTGAGAGAAAAAGAAGGTGATATGATAACCAACTAACAAGTGACGATAAAAAATTTGGGTTATGTCTTACATCCAAGAGACAAGATGTAAAAAAAGGCGTGTTCTATACAATGTTCCGGGAACGTTTTATGCGAATGTTAAAATGAGGAAAGAGATTGCTCATGGCGATTTGAAAGAAGTGTTGGTAATTTTAGTGTTATCAACTTATTTTATGTAATTGTGTTTTACTTTGAGACTAATGGCCTTATACAAATTTAGCTCATGATGGGTTATGAGGTGCGGAGTGCACACTCGTCAAAGTTAGCTTGATACAGCCGGGGCAAAAATGCGGGGATCAAAGGAGCCGTTCCCCCTTGCTAGGGTTTGGGGCAATGCCTTAAAACCTAAATGATTTTTACTAATTGGTATGATCAATTTTTCTGCAAAAATCCCAACAGTTACGTCTTTTTACCAACCAACACAATCGTTGGTGTATAACTGAAAATAACCGAATTTTGGTTATGAATATAACCAAACTTGGTCTCATTTGCAGAACATAACAAAACATAATACTCTAAGGTTTCTGATTGATTTCTCGTCCCTTAGAATTCAATTGCCAATCTATCATGTCCGATTAAGGATTTCGTGAACCCGAGGCATATACAGTCGGAATACTTTAATATGAAAGTTATTACACGATTCAGATTCATATCCAGATTATAAACCATTCATACTTGAAGCTCAAGGTGAATAAGATTCTTTCGATATTTTTTTTTCTAATACATTGTATATACCTTAAAATCAGGGCCGGTCCTGAACTTTTTGATGCCCGGGGCGAGAATATCGAAAAATGCCCCTATCGAAACATATTTGTCGGTTACCCTTAATCACTTTCACTTCATTATGGAGACAAGAAAAATAAGATGAGATGAAATAGAAGAAATTTAGAGAGAAGTTAGAGAGAGAAAGTAGAGAGAAGAAAAAGATGGATGATTACTTGCAAAATTACCAATATGAGAATTAACAAGAATCAACACCCTCTCCATACTTGAAGAGGGGTATTTATACTTTATACCAAGAGGCTTTCATGCCTTGGTATTTCTACGGGCCGGGCTCGGGATTACTTGGGCTTTCGCCCGATACACGTGACCGGTTAGATTACATTTAAGAGCCCGTTTACCCGTGTAGCCTATTACAACGTATAATTAATTAAGTGACCGAGACCTAATATAATGAACGACTTCCATGGTTCGACCCACAATATAATTTTGAGGCTATACAATCTCCCCCCGAAGTGAGTTTCATTGTGACACTCCTAGTGAGATCAATGAGATTGCTTTTGTCGTTGAGCTCTTGTGATCTTTGTCTCTGTCTACGTTGTAGGCTATTCCTTCATGCTTTGTGATCTTTGATCTTTAGCCTTTGTCATTGTCTTTTGACTTTGTCTTTTTCGTCCGAGATCTTTTAAATCTTATCCTTTGTCTTGATCGCTTTGCCACCTTAGCGATCTGTGTCTTGACCAACATGCTCATAATATAGCATCATCTTGAATAGCTAGCTAACATCTCCTTGATAAGACTTTATATCTTGGAAGGAAGATCTGGTATATCAGAGTTTGTGCGGAAGTCTTTGTCTTTAATTCTTGAGCTTTCATGATTCTTGAATCTTGATGCATATATTATGTCTTTGTAGTTTGAGCATGAACATGTGGTAATGAATCCGACTTAGCTGGAATGAGGCATCACCATCTCCATCTTTATGTATCCTGAAATAAAACAGTTAGCAATAAAGCGGGTGGACGAATATGGCTTTGTCATTCGTCCGGATTTGGTTAGATTAACCTCCGGTTCCGTAGGACCGTTTTACAGTATAAATACTGTACCTGTGATCAGGTAGATTCAAAGAATCTCCTTGACAGGGTTTCCAGCTCAAAGCGTAGGATCTTCTAACACAGATGTATTAGATTTACCATGCTTGCTTGTTCTCATTACGGCACTCTCAAAGCATACAACACTAAGAGTTATTCAGATAGTTAATATCTTTCATGATTAAGCCGTCAATTCATTTCCTGAGATAAGTTTGCTATCACATAGAATCGCACCATCGATTCTTTCCATTGTCACAAGTTTGATTCATATAGAATCTCGCAAGTCACCTACTGCAGATCTGTTTTGATGGATGACACTGGAAGGATTTCCATAATCGTCATTGTGAGTACTAAAGAGTAACACTCTGAATGTTCCTGCAGAATACAAGGATAATGCGTAGGAACTCTATATTGTCAACAGCTTGTGAGAATAATAATGATGTTCTAACAAGTGGTTTGTACATTGAATGTGTCCTAAATGAGATTTATTTATGGAATCTCTTGGCTCTAGACTCCCGATAGTGCATTTTGGTTAGAATCGAGGCTGGATTAGACTGCCACCTATTCAATATTAACTAACTCTAGTGAGAAGTCAATATAAAAAGTCGGTGTGTATCTCCGGACAAATAAGATAAGTTTTTATGAGAGAAACCCGATGGCAGGAAACGGTTGGTGTCATTGCATCACTGGGTCCATGATGTCGTCTTCAATATCAGCAATCATAATTGTGAATCTGACAATATGTATCGACCCGGTTTCGCCTAAGTTGTGGGAGGCTTCATTCTTTTCACCCTTTATCCATACATTTCTTTAAATCGTCAACCCCTTCAATGCTTACCAGATGTTCATTACAACACCTTGTTGTGATAGTTCGCAGTGGTTAGCTCAATCTTTATTCGGCGATTCTTCCACTTATCACATTCACTCCAATCATACCTATAGGACTGCTATTTCTAACTATGGAGTGTCCTTGGGTAGATCCCACCGGTTCTGGTTTTTTTTTTTTTATTTTTTTTTTTTTTTTTTTTTTTTTTTTTTTTTTTTTCTTGTTTTTTTTTTTTTTTTATATTTTTTTTTTTTTTTTTTTTTTTTTTTTTTTTTTTTTTTTTTTTTTTTTTTTTTTTTTTCTTTTATTTTTTTTATTTTTTTTTTTTTTTTTTTTTTTTTTTCTTTTTTTTTTTTTTTTTTTTTTTTTTTTTTTTTTTGTTTTTTTTTTTTTTTTTTTTTTTTTTTTTATTTTTTATTTTTTTTTTTTTTTTTTTTTTTTTTTTTTTTTTTTTTTTTTTTTTTTTTTTTTTTTTTTTTTTTTTTTTTTTTTTTTTTTTTTTTTTTTTTTTTTTTTTTTTTTTTTTTTTTTTTTTTTTTTTTTTTTTTTTTTTTTTTTTTTTTTTTGTTTTTTGTTTTTTGGATTCATAGGACCATATACCTAACCTTTACCGACCTATAACTTCAAATCCGTCGTGAAATAAGATGTTGTAGGGTATGAGATCGTAACCATAAAACCTTTTCCGAAGAGTATCAAGCACTTTGAGTCTTTTAGATCACATTTTAATTACATTTCTCCCCTTATTTTAAATTCTAAGTCACTTAGATTTTGAAATACTGTGTGATTAAAATTTGTCTTGAAACCATGGGGAAAAATGTTGAAGCTTAGCATGAATTATTTGGAACTGTGTCATCTTGCTCCCCCTCAATTTTACATATGTTTGAGACCAAAAACTATGGTACCAAGTTGTAAAATCGATATAAAATTGAGGTTGAACACTTAGTCATCTTATAACTATCATTCTATTGAATTGTCATTATTATCTTGATGTTGTTAAGAGACTTTTTGGGAATGGTTTGAAACAAAATGAAATGGCCGTGAGATGATGTATCCAAACTCATTAAACTTTGTTTTTCGAAAAACTCCCCCTTGAAAGATGGAGTGTTGAACACACAATTTTGAAAGATTATGAATTGTCAGTGAGAAATTCTTGAAAAATTGTGTTCAACTTTTTGAAAAACATCATGTTAGAAGACTTCTCTTCCAACTCTAAGGGTAAGCGCACTTATGCGTACACTATCCTTTTTCTTGAGCTTAAAACTTTGAATGTCTTGTAAGAACAGCTCAAGACCGAGAAAAGTTGAATTTCTCGTTGTTAGGATAAGTTATCTTTAAAGATAAACTTTCTTTTCTTTGAAGTCCGGGTTATGTACTGATTTGCACATAAGCCATTATGAAAATTAGAAATGACATGTTTTGAAAGCATTTGAAACTCCTGTTCGAACTTCATTTACACGCCCGTGTCGATAGTAATCAACATTTCTAGGTACGTAAATGTTATCGATTCCAAGAGACATGTCGAGAAGAATATTTTTTGAAACATTTTCTGATTTTTTGATTTTGTATTTTCTTTTTGAAATTTTATATTTTTGTATTTTTCTTATTAAATGTTTATATACATAGTGATGTTTATGAAGATCAAGCAGATTCTTTTGTCAGAACCTCCAGTTCTGCTGGAGTCAAACATCTCATACCAATTCGTCTAACGAGATACTGAAACCTTTCTTCGGGAAGGGCTTTAGTAAACATGTCAGCCAATTGGTATTCAGTTCTGACAAAGTACAATTCAATTATACCATTTTCAACCTGTTCTTTGATGAAATGATACCGAGTATGGATGTGCTTGGTACGGGAGTGCTGCACGGGGTTGCATGATATTGCTATGGCTGACTGAGAATCGCAATACAACGGTATTTTGTTGTAGTTGAAGCCATAATCTTGAAGCTGTGTCCGCATCCACATTACTTGAGCACAACTTGCAGATAACGCCACGTATTCAGCCTCTGCTGATGACATTGCAGTACAATCCTGCTTCTTTGACATCCAGCTGACTAACTTATCACCTAGGAACTGTATTCCTCCAGAAGTGCTTTTGCGAGTATCAAGGCAACCGACATGATCGGCATCTGAAAAAGCTGTTAGTTCAAAGCCAGAACCCTTCGGATACCAGAGTCCCATGTGAATGGTACCTCTTAAGTATCGAAAGATCCTTTTAACCTCTTTGAGGTGTTTTTCAGTCGGTCTTGCTTGATATCTTGCACAATAACATACAGCTTGCACTATGTCTGGTCTACTAGATGTCAGATACATGAGTGACCCGATTTTGCTACGGTAGTCAGTTTGGTCTACGGGTTCACCACTCAAGTCTGCATCTAATTTAGGTTTCGTAGTCATTGGTGTACCAATGCTTTGTCCTTTTTCCATACCATGTTTTTTCAGAATCTCTAAAGTATATTTGGCCTGATTGATAAAAATACCTCGTGGGGATTGGTGGATCTGAAGTCCTAAAAAGAATTTCATTTCCCCCATTAAGGACATCTCAAATCTACCTGTGCATTAATTTTTCAAACGTTTGAAAATTTAGGGTTTGTGGAACCAAAAATAATGTCATCAACGTAAATTTGCACAAGTAGAATGTCCTCCCCGTATTTTATCGTGAATAGGGTCGGGTCAATGATACCTTTAGAAAAACCTTTGGATATCAGGAATTTTGAGAGTTCATCATACCAGGCTCTCGGAGCTTGTTTTAATCCATATAGAGCTTTCCTTAGACGGTAAACTTTGTCTGGATGATCAGGATCAACGAATCCGTCTGGTTGTGCAACATAAACCTCCTCCTTCAATGGACCATTAAGAAATGCCGTTTTCACGTCCATCTGGTAAATTGGAAAAGACTTGTGTGCAGCATATGCGACAAAGATCCTGACAGCCTCCAAGCGAGCAACTGGAGCAAAATGAATATTCAGTCAAAAATCAATACCCTCTTCCTGACATAATTCCCTTTGCTACAAGTCGTGCTTTGTTTGGCGAATTACAGTTTGGTCTTCATCCTTTTTGTTTTTCCATAACCACTTTAGCTTGATTACGTTCTTGCCAAAAGGTTTGTCAACGAGTTCCCAGACTTGTAGTCTGTCAAACTGATGAAGTTCATCCTGCATTGCTTCTATCCATGCTGAATCAGCCATTGCCTCCTTAATGTTTTTCGGTTCAACAATACTCACGGTGAGTGCGAACATACACATTTCAGGATCGGTTGCAAGTTGTCGTCTTGTTTGCACTGGCTTGGATGGATTTCCACGAACTTGAGTTAATGTTTATCTTTATCCATCGTATTCAGATTTTGAGGTTGATTGAAGGTATGCCACATTTGAATACCACATTGCGTGAGGAAGTACCTCATCCCCAATTTCTTGTACCGTGATAGAAAGGATTGGTATATTTGCTGATCAACGTTTGTTTTTCTCAGCATGAGCATTTGTAGGAAGTTTATGGTTCTGATGTAGGTTGAATAATTCCGTTGAAGGGTGTGTCTTGTGGACAGAATTATCTGTGGGAGAAGAAGACTTTTGACACAGAAGTACTATCATTGAAAAATTCATCGAACAAAGGGACCCAAAAAAGAAGATCTAACTCCTGTTGTGATGAACTAGCTGTATCTTGCTGAAGTGATAAACATTTTGTAGTTTGGTGCGGGTCAGTGGTTGTTCATAATCTGACGCCTTTGTCGATGGGAATACGAGGCCCTGAAGGTCATAGCAAAGACTCTCTTTTATCTCTTTGAATTCATCAAATCTGATGATGGATGATTTCCAAACTATCAACCTTGTTCTCTTGTTGTAGACACGATATCCCTTTGACTTAGTGGAGTATCCCACCAAAATGCACGTATCCCCTTTTTCTTTCATCTTATCTAGGTTTTCACCATCTCTGGTTAGGTAACATGTACAACCAAAGATGTGAAGGTTGTTCTATCTGGAGGTTTCGTCATTAACTATGTGATTGCTGTTTTTCTCATGAGTTGGGATGATGATTGATCTGTTTTGAGTATAGCAAGCTTGCGATAGCTTCCACCCAAAAGAATAACGAAGTTTAAAGCTGAAAGCATCGTTCGATGCAGCCTCAACGAGAGTGCGTTCCGTCTTTCGAACAACGCCGTTCTGTTCAGGTGTTCGAGGAGTAGAAGTTTGATGCTCAATTCCTTCTTCTTTAAAGAATGCATTAAGTGTCTTGTTTAAGAACTCAGTGCCTCTGTCAGTGCGAACAGAAATTACTGGGGCTTGAAGATTTCTTTGGATCGTCGTGAGAAAGTCTTTTAAAACTTTGGTTTTCATCCTTGGAACGTAGAAAGAGTGTCCAAGTATATCTTGAGTAGTCATCTACAATTACCAGAATATATTTCTTCCCATTTATGCTAGCAACCCGCATTGGACCACATAAGTCCATGTAAGCAAATTCCAACCGACCTTTTGAACTTGGAAGCAGTCTTTGCTTTGTATGATCTTCTTTCTTGCTTACTCACTTCACAAGAGGAACATATTCGATCCTTGACATAACTTATTTTTTGTAAACCAAACACAATATCTATTCTTTTAAAGTCAAGTTATGTAAGTCGAAGTTGAAGATGCGAAAGTCTTCGATGCCATAACCATGCTGAGTTGGTGAGGCTTAGCCAGGAACGGATTGGAGTTGAGAGGTTGTTTTTTGAAGGGATATTGTATAGAGATTAGATCCACGATACCGATATAAGTCGTTTCCCTGAAGATCCTAACCAAAACCTGAGATTTTCTGAATGCAACCTCGCTAAGATCCGCATCACAGAATTGACCAACTGAGAAAAGATTATGATTGAGACCTTCGACCGTAGTAAACGCTTTTGATCGTGATGTTGTCCTTGAAACTCAAAATCTCCATAACCAAGAATTGGAGCAATTGATCATTGCCAAAATGAACGGTACCCCAAGTAGTTCACAACAAAATTGCACAGCAGTGATACATGCCCTCATATGCTTGGTGCATCCCAGAGTCTACAATGTATAGGATGAATGTACAATCTGCAAGAGAAGTCATGAGGACGATGGAAAACAATGACAAATTGATCCTAAAGTGTTGTGGAGTACAAGACATTAGATATACCTAGATTTATTATCTAATGGCAAAACTAACTCTTTTAGTGCACAATTTCATTCCTACTTTAGGACCCATTTCATTTGTGTCTTAGGAGCCCATTCTTCTATGTTTTAGGAACCCATTTGTATGTTGATCGGCATTGTGTGCTATCCACCATTTCCACGCCATTACTCATTTCTAAATAGCTTACCTAATAGTAAACTCTGGAACTTGTGATAGTTGATTCAGATGCAACTGTTTTCTTATGGGGTGTTTGCAACAATTGTTCGCTTGACTTTTGGGTTTTCCTAGTACTAATAGGCACTACATTAGGCTTCTTAGTTCTAGCATTCATGTCATTCAAGAATTTAGAGACACAAGCATCATGATTCGAGTTGAACACACATTTTCCACAAGTAGCACTAACAGCATTAGCATTCGAAGTTCTAGAAATTTAAATCTGTCATATACACGCAGTTTACAAAGCTTTGTTTATTAGAAATTACTAGAAATCCTAGGTATGTCTTCTACTGTCATCTCTTAACTTCGCATGAACAAGTGTATGGCACGACCTTATCTTTCAATTGATTGCTCCTAGGCGTGTCTGCTAACATTAGTTTTGTGATCTACTCCTGTAGATGGTCAGAAGCCGCGAGGATAGTATTCTAAAATTCGATTCAACTGTGGGTGCTCTAGTTGGTGGTACTACTTTGCAAAGCGATACAAGCCAGGTTTAATCACATTTGTGTTTCTTACAGCTTCATTGCTGTCTTATGTAATACAGTATAGTGACTGGTTTTGATAAACCCTCTGACTCATTAGTTTTTAAAACTGACTTTTTCTTTGCAAAATATTTTCTCTCAAGAGAGTCTGAAAAAGGAGCCGGTTTTCCTAAAACTGAAAGGGTTTAGAATCCTTTGATCATTGTTTGTCGAACAACAATGGTTTATCAAACATATTGTCTACAGATTTTTCCCCTTGCCTTTTACAACGAGGTTTTTCAACTCACTTATTGCCATGTTCTTGTCTTGCAGTTGAGCTTCAAATCTTGTATTTCAACATATTGTTCACGTTCGTTCAAATACATTGACGCTCTTTCTTTGCGCAAACTGTGTCTTTTATTCAGTTGTACCTTGACATTCTGTAAAGGCGATTTCAGAGAAATTGAGTGTATTCTAATCTAGCCAAAACGCTGTAAAGCTCAGAGTAAATCTCTTTACTATACAAAATCAATTTGTTCAGAAAGCTTTTGTGCAAGACTCACATTACCATGACTTGTATGAGATATAAGCATTTGTAATTCGTGATCTCATCTTAAATCAGATGAAGATTGCAAATAAGAACACATAACATCTTTAGACACACATTCTTGCAAAAGCATATCATACATGTTGGAAAATTCTGCCTTATCAGATTCAAGTTCATCAAGTTCATCTTTAAGAGATTCAACGTACTTTAAATCTGCATGCATTTTCTTTGCTTAAGTTCAGTATAACCGCAGATGGCTCATCATTCTGAGTCTTAAGGGCAAGAGGCATCAAACATTTCTTAACTAGGATTTCCATATCTTGTGCAGTTGGGTGTCGAAGATAAAGATGGTCGTTTGAATGTTTTACCCATGCTTGATTGACGAGTTCGTTCAGATGATTAATGTTGTTTGTCATGACATTATATGCTTGTCTACTTTTGCTTACTGATTTAGACACTGGTAAGAAATCTATGTTTTTGAAAACATTTGGTTTTGTTTTTACAAATGATTTTCTCCACATTTTCTTTCTTATTGCATTTGCCTGTGCTAACTGAATTTCATAATGCTGGGCTGGTGGTTTGAAAATTTCATAAAGACTATTTAACTTCGTGTAGTCAAATGGTTTGACTAAGTCTTTATTCAATTTAGATCGACTCTCTTCAGCAAGAGTCAGAATCTCTTCTCTATCGGGGATGAGTCTGGTTGCAGGATCAGATTGGTCTTGTGTGATCGCATACAAACCTGGGTGCTCATTTTGAGCCTTTTTGAGGTACATTGGATTGGCAAAGGTAGGTCTTCCATTAAATGTAGGGCATTTGGGTGCTAACATATGAATGGTTTGGATTGATTGACTTCGTTTGTAAACAATTCATTCAAAAACTTTATTGATGTTTTCCATTGAAATCAGTTTGTCAATATCTTCTCTTCCTTAAGCTTCAAATCCGTTATTACCTTTGTTTTCTCCTTGACAAGACCTTCGTAATGTGACCTGGTTAAAAGACTCTGTTTGACTAATTCATCGTGTTTTGCTTGGACAACAGAAATTTCATAGGCCTTAACTTTTAAACCTTCTTGTATGTCAATGTCCTTTTGAGCTAATAGTCCTAGAGTTTCATTTAACTTACGTTCAAGTTGGTCATAGTCAACTGTACGATCATTAAAAGCTTGTACCTCTCAACTCAGTCTGTTTGTTTTGAAATGCGACTAAACAACTAACCCGGATTCACTATTTAGATTCTCCTAAGTTTTCTACTAGTTTTCCGCAAGAATAGATTTGCATTCAGTAACTCTAGTCAATGTTGCATTTGCTTTCTTTAATTGCTTTTGTACTTTTATGTCACGACATCAAGCTTTAAATTAGCATTAAATCACAAGTGCAACACGCTCATCATCACATTCTACATCATTTTGGTCATCCTGAATATCATTATCACACATATCCGGTGAGTCAGGAATGACATTACTATCACCCGTTTCCACTGCACATGTGTTACTAATGGATTCAGATTGCTCAAAATGTTGTAAGTCATTGGCAAACACATTATGATCAGTATCGTAGTGTACCTGTTCCAATGGTTCAACATCAGTGCCAGAGTCTGCATTAGGAACCTCTTGAATCTTTGCCATGTAACTGTAATGTGCTTCCAACTCTTGTTCATCAATTTCTTCATCCGTGTCTGCTAGCCAGTCAGATTGCTCTGCTTGAAGTTGAACACCTTTCTCAGCTTGTTTACACAGCAACATCTTTTCCTTGTGATACGTGGAGTCTTTAACCCGTTTTGGCTTTCTGCATTCCTTAGCATAATGACCAAATTCCTTGCATTAAAGCACTGTTATCCCAATTGTGTTGCACTACTAGACCACCTACAGTTTCCCTAGCCCCAACAACATTTACTGCCCTCTGATTCCCAAACTGTCCAGTCTAATTGTCAGTCTTATATCTTGGATTAGTATCCACATTCTTGTTTCTGGTGTTTGAGGAAGTTCTGAGGTTGTTGTTGGTAGGTTTGTAGAGTTTCTTGAAGTACTTTGCAATGAGAGCCAAATTCTTCTGCATATCTTTGTCCTTCTAGCTGTTCAGGATCACTGGTCTTCTTCAGAAGCGGAACTCAGATGGAGTGTGATTGGTTTTGGCTATCTCTTTGCCTTTATACTTGTAGCTGCATGGAGAATCTGGTGGAAGTGAATGCTTTGGATGTTGGGGCATATATTTTGGTGTTTTCGGTGTTGATAATAAGGATCTTGCATTGTTTGAGCAGTAGACAACAAGTACTAAAAGGGTTAGGCGTTCTTGGCCGATTCTTTCAGCACGGAGTTCATTAACTCCTTTTGGTATTGTTTCAGAAATGTCAAAGAGCTTATGATATGAAACTTCATCCAACCTTGTGTTGTGCTACACAATCATGACAAATCTGACCATTCTGGTTGAAGTTGGGTTGAAGAAGATTGAACATTGACCTTGACATCGTTTGCAACTGTCAAATTGTTTCTGATCATTTCATTCATCAACTGTAGAATCTTGTGTAGTAAGAATCAAATTGATTCTCCATCGTGAGATGTGAATTGACCAACCCCAAAATAATTTTGTTTGACATCTGAATATTTGAGTGATTCACCTTGTTGTAAGCCCCCCTACTCTCGATGGCTTCCCACATGTTCCTTGACAAATTTGCCTAAGTGATCTATGGTATTGAGAATGGTAACATGACACCCAAATGGTCTCATAAAACTTAAAGTTGGTGTTCAACCATGAAAAAGTTCATATAGGGTCTTGTTATGAGGCTTAACTACTAACACTCTATTTTGCACATAGCAGGCAGTATTAATTGCTTCCGCCTAAAAAGTAGTTGGCAACTTAGAATCAGATAGCATAGTCCTAGCAGCCTTAATTAGTGTCCTATTCCTCCTCTCAGCAACTCCCTTTTTGTTAAGGAGTTCTAGCTACACTAAATTGTCTCAAAATACCATTCATCTCATAAAACTGATTCATCTCTCTGTTTTTTAACTCAGTCCCATTATCACATCCAATCACCTTAACATTGTGATCTACTAGATTTTCTATCCCAGTTATAAAGGACTTAAAAATGCCACTAGTCTTATCCTTAGTAGCTAGAAAGAAAACCTATGTAAACCTACTGTAATCATTTGTGACAACTAGGCAATACATTTTCTTCATAAGGCTTTTTACAAATGTTAGACCAAACAAGTCCATATGTAACAAATGTAAAGGAAGACTGATTGAGTTCTCTATTTTGGACTTACAAGAGGCTCTGTGCTGCTTTTCCTTTTGACAAGCAACACAGGTTTGATCATTTTCAAAAAGTTTAGAAGGTAAACCTCTTACAAGATTTCCCTTAACCAATTTATTCATGGTTTTAAAATTTAAGTGACCTAGCCTTCTATGCCAAAGTTTAGATTCATTAGATATGGCTTTTAAATCAAGACTATACATATTGTTCTTTCTAGGAACTCTAAGTAAAACTTGACTTTCATCAATTAACTTAAAGTTTGGAGATAAAACAATACATTCAGTGTCATTAAAAAGAACACTATTCTTTTTATCACACATTTGTGAGATACTAAAGAGATTAAACTTTAACTCTCTCACAAAATACACATTTTCAAAATCTAGATTACCAGTTTTAATGGTACATTTTCCTGTGATTTTCCCTCCTTTGGGGTTCCCTCCAAAAGCAACATATCCTCCATCTATCTCTTCATAGTCTGTAAGATAGGACATGTTCCCTGTCATGTGCCTTGAGCATCCACTATCAATCACTCCTTGATCCTGTAAATCCATTTGTGGATTGCCCTGCACATTAGATAAGAAAATTAGTTTCTTTTGGGGACCCAAGCCATCACTGACTTGGATCTGCCTTGTGCATCAATATAATCAAACTTTTTTAGGGTGATTGATGCACTATTGTGTTTAGAAACATGGTCTAAAACTTTATTCTTTGGTTTCCAAACCCAACAAGCTGAGGCCTTAACAGCATTAAAATTATTTCCCTTAACAACATTAACTACTTCTTTTGGCATAGTAGTATTAAATTTTTTACACTAATAGTATTAACCCTTTGACTCACTATACTATTAATTGAACTTGCGTCATGTTTTTATAATTGGCCTCTATAACATTGAATAATGTGGTTGTTTTATGAAAGATGATGACATGTTTTAAGCAGCATTCACTGTTGTTTTAGTGAGTCAAGATATTTAACTTGTCTAGCAGTATTAACTGATATTAAACCAGACTTCATTAGTACTGCTCTTGGAACTAAGTTCTTTTTAGCACAGGGGTGAGTCTTTTTAGCAAAGTTTTGATGATTCACCCATTGAGCATTATTCCAAATAGGTTTTACCATCCTTTGATTTTGAAACAGTTTTTGGATGGGAAATTGCAATCAACTTGCAGATGTTCCTAAACTGCTTCCACACACATAACAAGCCTTATTAAACATCTCAAAATTGCTTCCTAGTTTTTGAGACATCATATTGTTCCAATTTCTTTGATTGCCTCTTGTACTGTAAGTGTTTTGCCTATTGTGCTCAACTTGTTTAATAGTTTTTCTAGCAGTTTTTTCTCTGTTGATTAAACTTATGTCAATGACTTTCTTAACAATACTAGGCTTAAACTGTTTTCTGTCTCATGTTAGGTCCTGAACACATCCTCATCCTTATCATCTGACACAACACTTCTTCCAATACATACAAAAGGCATCATTCATCTTCCTAACTACCTTAAGGCTCTTCTTTTACTAGACTTTTCTATTCACAACTCAGGCTTAACTTCTAACAACAAACTCCTCAAAAACCAGTAAAAGAGACAAGTCAGTGTCTGGAGGCATAGAAAATTTCCTATGAAGGAAAGAGAGCTTGGAGAATCATGCCATACATATGTTTCATAGCCTAAACCATTATCTTGCAATTATCAACAAATCTGTAACACTCAATAAGCTTGTTTAAACTTTTCAGAGCTGAGCATTTTCAAATTTATATCTACATAAATTGCAATGACTATCCTATCTTCGTATTTTAGAATTTTTTTCAAGCTTCTTCCTAAGCTCTCTAATAGTTATTTCACCTACTTGAATATCCCATTTTAAGCCATTAATGTTTTCTACATAAACAGACTCATTCTTTTTATAAAATTCAAGTTTTTCTTCCACTGATTCTAAACCTGTTTTATAACCTAAAACCATTAAACTAGATTTCTCTAAATCTCTTAATAGTTGATCATTTTGAGATTTAAGTAATTTAACAGTTTCCATACAAGATTTTGAACAATTTGAATCATTGGATACCTCTAAGTCAGAACTTAAAGATGAGTAAGCCATGAGTGCATAATTAGGCCCTTCCTCTGCCTGATCACTCCAGTCATATCCACCAAGGCCATTACATGACACCAAAGCTGTGGAAGTAGATGTTTCCACATGCACACTCCTTCTTGAGCTTTTTTTGTTCTTGTTGTCTTGATTTCTTATAGCTCTGCACTTCCTAGCAAATGTCCCCTCTTGTGTTAGTTGTAGCACTCCACTTTGGACTTGTCAAAACCAATAGTCTCATTGCCATTAATAGTAAGCTTCCTTTCTATATTCTTCAAAAACCTTCTAGCCCTCATAGTCAACATAGCCATTTGCCATCTCAAATCCATTTCTTTTATGTCATCAGGATGGATTTGTTGCAAGTCCTCATGTGCAAGTTGAGGAGTATTTGGTTGACTAGCAAAGAATGAACAAATAACAACATCACTCAAGTTATCAATATTTGTAGAGTAAGCAGTATTAACTTGAGTGCTAGCAGTAGTAACTCTATGTGCAACATTAACTGTTTCATTAGAGCTCATAGCGTTGTTATTTGAAGAGGACACAAAAGCCATGTTTTGTGTGCTTGAACTTGAGCTAGACATCCCTTTGAATTCTGGTTCATAAACCTTAAGGTTGTTATAGAGATCATCCATGCTTATTGTTTCTAACTCACCTTTATTCCTCCACATACAGTATAAGTGTTTCCACTCAGGTGACAAGCTTTCTTACTAAACTTTTTGATTAACATCTTCTTGTGATGCTTTTCATCCAAAAGCTCCAACTGACTCAACAGCTTTGAAGCCTATCAAAGTTTGATCCAAGCATCTCTGAGCTTGGATCATTGAAGTGTTTCATTTGTTATTTTAATGAGATTCTTTTGAGTCTTTCTAGTATGCATTCCCACCAAAATCTCTTTCTAACACTTTCTAGGAACTACTTAGCATCCTTAAAGTTTTAACCTTTAATTGATTGTTTATTGGAATGTCCCCATCATTAAAGTACTTCAATCCTTCACTCTAATCTTGATCTGACACCTTATCTTTACAGATGTATTAGGCATCACAATCATAAAACACCTTCTACCATTTGTATTTTTTGGCAGAGTGCATCATTTTCCTATGACTTCCCACAATGCATAAGCCTATCATCAAGAATTATTTTCAATCCTCATCCTCCATATCTCATACTCACCTAGTTTGACGCAAGGGAAATTTGGATGTAGCCACCATGGAGCAGAATCTTGATCCATATCTTCTAGCAAAGTTTCTTAAAGCAATAAGCTCTGATACCACTTGTTGATCCCACTTCAATAGATCGAATTCCTTAAGCTTGTATAAGGATTAGTTATATTAGATAAATCTAACACAACTTAGTTGAACATGTTTAAAGTATTAAAGATTATGCAGAATCTAATCTTTAATATTTAGAAGAACTATCAATGAAACAGTAATTATATGAACATATAATTCAACAAACAAAAGCTCCAATATTATAATAAATATGCAATACTCGTCAAAGTATTAGGGTTTTACAAATGACCTGAAGCTAAGACTAAGAATTGATTTGGTTTTGGTAAAGTATCAATCTCTATGCCCCTAGACCTCTTTTTATACACAAAAGAGTCCTAAACGGCTTACAATACTTTCCTAAGTAATCATAATCTTCTAAACAAATAACTTATACATATCTTTTACCAAAATATCTCATACAAATCACATAAGCAATACTAACTAACTCAACAGTACTAACTTCTTCACTAGCAGCATTAACTTTGTACTAACAGTAGTAACTTTTATATTAGCAGTAGTAACTACTTAGCAGTTTTTCTTTTAAGTCTCTGAGCAGTCTTAACTTCCACTAGCAGTAGTAACTTCCTCTAGCAGTAGTAACTTTATACTGGCAGCTGTAACTTCACCAACAGTCTTAAACACTTAGAATAATTTTCATTAAAATTCTCTAGAAGCACTAACTTTGACTGAGCAGCATTAACATCAATAAGAGCAACAGTAATACTAACAACATTAAGAAGACTTTTAATCCCAACAGAATGTGCATGTAAGTTATTTGACACTTTTAAGTTCTTTTGTTTTTGTGTTTTACAGGTTCACATCTCATTAAAAGGTTGATGTAAGTTTTTGTATCTTCTTCTCAAAACCTTAATGGACATAATTCGTTATCTTATGCATTAAGTTAACCATCTCTCCCAAAAAACACCAAATAGATCGAATCTAAATATACAGGTTAGTATTTGATAATTTTTTATTTTTCATTATTGTGTTTTTTAAATTTTATTCTTGAATCAATTGATTGTCTTTTTCAGTATCAAGCATTAAATAAATCGAATCTAAATATACAGGTTTGGTAGGAAACATAAATGATGTTGTCTTGTGAGAAGCAACAGAACTTAAAAGGTTAGAATATACTTACTGTAGGTATTTGATTCATGTTTATTATATTTGTCTATTTTTAAGGCTCTATGTTATGTTGGTCTCATCATGCTATACATTAAAACTTTTTAATTAAATATGAATCGTCATAGGTGCAACAACAACAATTTTTTGGTCAGGGACAATGCAGAGGAGAAGGAAAACATGATGCATAACAAAGTGTTCAAATGGGTCGTCATCGAAAATTAGAGAACTTGAACAAGGGTGATGTTGTTGCTATTCCAGCCAGATCAGCTCACTGGATTTACAATGACGGTCAAGAAGAACTTGTCGTTGTTGTCTTCTTCGATGCTGAGAACAAGGATAACTAGCTTGATGAAGTTAAAAGGGTACATACATTACTTTAAATTTTGTTATTTATAAACTCAATCACAATCTTTCAAGATAATGAATTTGAAACTTTGAATCTACCACAAATACGACTGCTCTGATGATTATTGTATATTAGCCACACTTGGCAAATATCACTAAGATTACAGGACATAAGACGGGTCAAAATGTTTTAAGTAACTCAGTATACTGGGTGTCATTATAATCACATACAAGTCACCATGAAATATCCATGTGCAACAACTCCATTTTGAATACTTCCTCAAAGTCCTCAATTGTCTTTTCTCGATCCACACCAATTTAATATGGGATATTCAGCATACATGTAAGTATAGTATGCATTTTATTGTTGTATATATTTTAGAATATGTAAATTTATAGAATTATGACCCATCACATACTATATAATTTAGAATATGTAAATTTAGCATACCTATATGTATTCTAGAGGAGGCAGACTGCCAATTTTAAAGTACGACCCAAAACTAAGTGGTCCAAAGGTAAGAGTTTCGTAGCAGTATTTGAACTTCACCAAGAAGGAGATAAACTTAGCACATGACTTATTATTTCAATTGTTTATGCAGATACCGTATTATAGTGTCACTAGTGAGATGCTAGATATATTTTTTTGTTCTAAGAGAAAATCCAAGGGCGTTGATTATTACTCGTGAAAAGTCATCACCGAGGGAGAATGTTCATGAACAAAAGTTGTCAGGTAGCATGACTCATTCCAAAAGAAGATTTTGCTAATGTTTGGGCTTGGAGGAGGCCATGCTGCAGAGGTAATTGATTTCTATAAACCTATGCATCTACTTGGATCCATCAAATGTTGTTGTGAAAGCAGGCCATGTTTCTGGAGTGCATCATGCTTCAAAGAATGCTTTTTTCCTGCTTGAGATGCACACACTCGGAAAGAAAATCTGCTATGTGAAATTCCCACAACGATTCGACATGATCGATCGTCAGGATTGATATTCTAACCGCAACGTCGTGTTCTTTGATGTATGTATAACCTTTACCTAATCGTTTTCAAACATATGTGTGCAAATGTCTAATTTGTTGTTACATTTTTGTGCCTTTTTTAAGATTAACATGAAAGGACTAGACGAAATTTAAGGACTTATATATGTAGGAAACTGGATGTGTCTTTAGGAGACAAGCTTTATAGAAAACATATATTATCTAATTACACAATCTAATGACAAACAACTAGAGAGAGAAAGTGGAAGGATGGACACTTTTAGAGAGAGAAAGAAAGAGAGAAAACTTAGATTATAGAAATGAGAAAGTGAACCAACCTACACCTTCTCCAAGCTATGGAGAGGGTACTTATACATCCATACGATCGGCTACATAGTAGGCTTGATGGGCTTCCTATGGGCTTTGGTCCTTTTGACCCTACTAAGGTTCCAAAAACTAGCTAAGACCTACGAGTTACATATTTTAGGTGTGACCAAGTCTTTTCTCAAATCCTAAAAATCTCCCCCTAAGGGAGGTCACATCCTTTTACAAAATTCTTAAGCCTAGCATTCTATGAATGTCTTCGTCTTTGCTCGTGGTCTTGTTATAGCACCTTGTGTATAATTCGCCCAATAATATTGATTATGCATAATTCGCCTATAACTGATGTATAATTCGCCTTGTTTATGAGTTGTATAATTCACCCAGTACACACGTATAGTTCGCCTAGAGCAAGATGTATAATTCGCCTAGGTTTAGTGTATACTTCGCCTAGTGTTTCCAATGTATACATCACCTAGTGATGCCAGTGTATACTTCACCTAGTACTAATTTTACTCAAACCCAAACTTCTTTTTTTAAGCATCAAAATAAGTTTAAACACGATCCTTAGCAATCATAAGCATCATATGAACCAATTTTAACATGAATTAACCACAAAAATCTCAACTTTTGCCAATTTCGACCCATATGAACACGAGAAACCCAAGATTACAAGATTTGGTGTATTGACTTGTTTTAGCACACTCAACATTCACAAGGATTATAGGAACATAAATTACCCCAAACCCATGAACTTTTTTAAGTTCTTACCACTTTTACATAATTTTCAACGTAAGAATCATACAAAACGCATTCATTTGTTAACCCTATTTGTTAGCCTTAATTATATTAAGTCAAATAAGAATGTTAACGGTCTTATTAATTCAAATTAGGTCTTGTAATGTAATAGGCTAGACGGGTATTAACGGGCTTGGATTGTAATATATTATTGTCCGTGTTTCGGGCTCAAAACCTAAGTTAAGCCAAGCCTGGCCCAAGAAGAAGCCCATGCACCTTAAGTGAAGGCATAGGGTATAAAAGGACCCTCTCTACACATGGAGAGGGTGTTGGTCATTTGTGTGTATGCTTTCACATGTGTAAAAGATCCACCATGTCTCTTTCTTAATTTAATATTCTACCTTTTCCCTTTCTCTCATTACTTCTTATTATTTTTAGCTTATTATGCTTATTTGGTTTGCTTAATATGTTGTGTATGGATAAATAGTGGGATTACATGTGGTATCAATCGCCAAGGGGTGTTTAGTGTTTGATTTGTAGGAAAAAGTTTAAAAACGTGGCTTATTTGAAGACAAAAGCCCAAGGCTTTTTTAGTTGTTGGCCTTTTGGTTTGTTAAGCTTGTCCTTTTCTTGCTCTACTAGTTTTATAGCTTATTGTGTTACCATTACATGTGTTAAATAAGTTCTAGTTTGATTTTTATGCTTAGAAAGGTTTGAATAAGTTAAGTTTCTTCATGGCGGTTTGGTGTACTCTTAGAGATTCAGAAGGAAAGGTGTGTTCTTTTGTGTTTAATCATCTATTACCCACTTAGTTTTAAGCACTTAGAGCTTATTTGACAATTTATGTAGCTTATTTGGATTTTTTAGCTTATTTCGTATTTAAGTTTCTACGTGGCGGTTTAAGTTTAATATTAATTTTATTTGTGGCGGTTTGGAGTATTGAAAGGGACTTATTTGTTTGATTACCAAGTTTGAACATGAAAACAAAACTGGTACAGGTGGCGGTTTGAATTTAACAAACAGTGGCGGTTTGCTAATCTTTTTTAGGCAGCGGTTTACTATCACATTAGGTGGCGGTTTATACGGGTGTGGTGGTGTGATTAATTTACATGGTACAATAGAAACGTTACTCTGTCAAATTTAAATCTCCACGGCGGTTTGGTAAAAAGTTTTTAAACAGCGGTTTGAGAAAGAAACAAAGGCAGCGGTTTGGTATAATTTAATTAGCCAGCAGTTTGATTAAATTTTAGTAGCAGCAGTCTGAGAAAATATAGCCAGCGGTTTGCACTATTTCTTTTAGCAGCGGTTTGTCTATTTGCCGGCGGTTTGGTAAAAAGTTTTTAAACAACGGTTTGAGAAAGAAACAAAGGCAGCGGTTTGGTATAATTAAATTAGCCAGCAGTTTGATTAAATTTTAGTAGCAGCGGTTTGAGAAAATATAGCTTGCGGTTTGCAGTATTTCTTTTGGCAGCGGTTTGTCTATTTACCGGCGGTTTGGTAAAAGGTTTTTGGAAGCGGTTTGAATTTTATTTTAGCCAGCGGTTTGTCCAACTTCACATAGCAGTTTGATTCAGTTTAAAGCCAGCGGTTTGCTTCCTCTTGTGCCAACGGTTTAGTGTTCATACCGGCGGTTTAACAACTGTTTGAAAACTTTGAATTTCACGAACCTTGTTTTATTGGACTTTGGACTTTGGACTTTAATTAACCATAAACTTTGGACTTAAAACGTTAATTAATTAATCAAACATCAAACCTGAACTTCAAATCAATTCTACTTTCATGGTTTTTTCTATTGATTTTGTAAAATCTCGACAAGTAATTCTTTCTCTTCTCGGTTTTAATCATAGAGTTGTAAAATCCCTTGGAATTTAATTGAATTCATTTAAAACCACAATCCAATCAACACTTCATAACACTTAAGATCCGATATCCATTCACAACTTCATCAAAATGTCAAATACCAATAACAATTTGCAAACTCAAACATCAAATGCTCTTCACAATGCTATTATAGAAGCAGGTGGCAAAGATCGTCCACCAATGTTAGCACCGAGTAATTACGTTCAGTGGAAATCCAGAATCAAGAGATACATCGACACCAAACCTAACAATGAACTCATCTACTAATATCTCCAGAATCCACCATACAAGTTCAAATGGACCGAGAAGACTGTTCCAGTTGCTGAAGGTAGTTCTGAAACAACTACAGATGGGTACATGGAGAACTATAAGAATGTTTCACAAGACATACGAGATCAACTGAATGCTGAAGCTGAAGCTATTCAGATAATTCTCATGGGGATAGATAATGATATCTACTCTACAGTTGATGCTTATCCTAATGCATGTGAAATATGGAAAGCCATTGAAAGGTTGAAACAAGGTGAATCAATCAATGTTCAAGATCTTGAAACCAATTTGTATTGGGAGTTTGGAAAATTCACATCACAAGATGGTGAATCACTTGAATCGTATTACTTAAGGTTTTACAAGATGATGAATGAGCTATTCAGGAATTAGTGTGATGTTACAAATCATTAAGTAAATGTCTAGTTCTTACTTCAATTACAACCAGAATGACAAAGGTTTATGACACTTGTTAAGCTGAGTCAAGAGCTAAAGATTGTCTCCTATCAC